>VDFB02329961.1:0-61359 GCA_007258455.2 Sequoia sempervirens | reverse complement strand
AATGTGTGTTCCAGGAATAGGGACCTCCCATTTTCCCATGGGTCCTCCCTAGACCTTTGGACCTAAATTTAAAATATGTTTTTGGTGGTACTTTAACATCTCCAAATTCATATTTCAATGTCAGCTTGTAATATTTGAATTTTGAGAAATTAAGGTTACATACCTATAACTACAAGGTTATTTTACTAAGTTTCACCTAGAATTTTCATGAGCATTTTGATGAGAGAATTCCAAGAGAAAATTTGATTATCAAGAGCATTCAAGAGTAGATATATCAGAGATTTATTGCAGCAATCAAGATCTATTCATCATGTCAAATTCTTCTTGCATCATGCATGTTTTTGTAGCTAACATTGTGATGTAGGTTTCAAGATTCAAGTTCAAACATTCAAAGCATTATTCAAGTATCAAGATCCACATCCATGGGAAAAGGGGTCCTCCCCAAACCTTTGGACCTAAATTTAAAATATGTTTTGGTAGTATTTTAACATCTCCAAATTCATATTTTAATGTCAGCTTGTAATATTTGAATTTTGGGAAATTAAGGATGCATACCTATAAATACAAGGTTATTTCACTAAGTTTCACCTAGCATTTTCATGAGCATTTTCATGAGAGAATTCCAAGAGAAAAGTTGATGATCAAGATCATTCAAGAGGAGATATATCAGAGATTTATTACAACAATCAAGATCTATTCATCATGTCAAAGTCTTCTTGCATCATGTATGTTTTTGGAGCTAACATTGTGATGTGGGTTTCAAGGTTCAAGTTCAATCATTCAAAGAATTATTCAAGTATCAAGATCCACATCCATTGAATCCATTTCATGCAATTTGTAGAACTTCTAAGATCTACATTCAAAGGTTCATCCAAGGGTTTTTTGAGGGGTAACATAGCATTCTTCATTCTTCATTCCCTCTTTCGTGCTTTATTTCATTTCAAGGTTTGATTACCAAAATGGGGTTTGACAAAGGAAAACCCCCATTCACCAAAAACAAACAATTTTTCCCTCTTGTGTGTATGTTGTAAATTCAATTTGAAGAAGGATTACAGACCTCTTGAAGAGAAAGATTAAAAAAGTTGTCAAAAATGAAAAAGTTGTCAAAGTTGTTGTCAAATCATGGAATCTAACCTACATATCTTATTTTTGAATTTTTGACACTGAAACCTAGATAAATCAAAAGCTCCCGAAAGTTGTAGAAAAAACTAACAAAAGACCCATTCACCCATGGGCGAATGAGTCCCAATTTTCCTTCAGAAATTGACTTGTGGTGACTGGTAAACACCTTTCTACCCTTCTCAAATCTACAATCTATTTTTTGGTTCTACTAATATTGAGTTTAATATTGTTGTTTCAAGTTTAAATTTGCATAATTTGGTTGATTTTCTATTTTTAGTTTTTCTCCCAAAAGTGTTGTTTGACCTTGACCCCCATCCTTAAATCATAAGGAAATCTGAAGATTCTCACATTGGGTTGATTCACCTAAGGGTTGTTAGTCAATTCTTTGTGGGGATCTCATTTCCTAATGAAATATTGAGAAATAGGTCCATCATAATCCCATTGTTCATCAATCCATTTTGATATACCTATTTTTTAATGTTTCACTTTTATCTAACTAGGAAAATGAAGATAAACTAACTCCTAGTTATCTACTACTCTCATTGATACTCATCACTTTTCAACTTACTTTGTCAAGAAAAAAAAGAAGAAGAAAAGGTTCAAGCTATATTATAATAGTCCTTCCTCAACTTGAGTTCGCAAGACATATCATTCTTGATGTCGAAAACTTTGTTGAGAACCATTAAAAACCACTTCAAAAATATATCTACCATTAACAAATTTTCTATTGATATTTATGATATTATGAGGATGGAAGGTCACTATAAGTATCACCCTCCATAAATTTTCCATCCACTCCACCAATATTAATATAAAATATAAATTAATAATTATCCCTATAAGATTTTAGATTATACTATGAAATATTTACCCAAGAAAAAAGGATTAAAGTTATTGTATATAACATACTTCTTGAATAGGAGTCATTCTGGGAGTTTAAAATCCTCTGATGTAGATGGTGAGGATGGCTCAGATCCTGATAATGAGGATGATATTGAGGTTTGGGCACTGGTGGCTAGGTTATGGCTAGTTGAGGTTTGGGTGCTAGGGGTTGGGCTACAGCTGGCTGTGGTTTGGGCATTGGTGGTTGGGTTGCAGCTATTTTTTTAATTGGAATGTGTTGGGAGTAGGTGTGTCTTGTGAGGCTCTGGTTCTTTACAAGATGTGGCTCAAGGTTTTGGCTTATTTTGGACTCTAACTGGCATGTTAGAGGTGTGGTTGCGCTTTCTAGTTTGGCCTTCACCCTGTTTCTTCCCTACAAGGTTTCCTCTTTCCTTACCAGACTTTCTCTACTTTCTTTTCTGATTGGAGTGTGTTAGAACATATGTGTCTTGTGAGGCTCTAGTTCTTTACAGGATGTGGCTTAGGGCTATGGCTTATTTTGGACTCTAACTAGATTGTTAGAGGTGTGGTTGCACTTCCTAGTTTGGCCTTCCCCCTGTTTCTTCCTTGCAAGGATTCCTCTTGCCTTACCAGAATTTCTCTACTTTCTTTTGTTCTAGTGTTTCCTTCTAGATTCCCTTGTTCTTCATGCTCGTTGGTGGAGGTCTTTGGTTTACCTCTGGCAGAGTGGTTTGTGGATAGTTATTGGCATGTTTTAGACCTTGACTGGAATGTAGGGTTGGAGGTTGCTCTTCATAGTCTTGCATGCTACTCACTCTCTCTGCTTGGGGGCTTTCCTAGCCTTTCCCTACTTCTTTCTGGTACCTTGGGCTCTTTTTTAGTGCTTTTTATTTTTTTGGGCAGTGTGGTTGCTCTTCTCTAGGTCCTACTTCGTAGCAGTGATGTTTCTCTCTTTTGCTCCTGTGGGGAGTGTTTCTCTTGGTGTTGAGTGCTTGGGGTGGCCTTGGTGGAGTGGTTCTCAACCCTCCTCATTTTGTTACTGGTTTTATTTCTTAGATGGTTGTTGTGGTTGGTGGATGTGGTTGTTTCCATGGTTCAACTAGGTGGTTTTCTCTCATACTACCAGTCTCTTTTGTTGAGCTCTGTGCTCTCCCCCTTTTGGGTCTTAAAGTTCATTTTTCAAGATGGGGGTGTGTTTATTCTAATTGTTGTGCTCCTTCAAATGTTCTTTCTTTTTGGTCAGAAGTTTCTTCCTTCGTGGTTGTTGGTTGAGGAGAGATCTTCTTTTTCTTCTTTGCTCTAGTTTACTAACTTTCCAAAGGATGCTATGGTGTTCTTTAGTATGGGTGTAGTTGATTCCCTTCAAATTTTTCAGCTATGGTCTTCTTTGGAGGTGGAGACTTCTCCTTCAAAGGTGGAACCCTCTTCTTTTGAGGTGGAGAAGTGTGTTGTGGATCTAGTGGGAAGTTCTTTTTTTGTGGTTTAGGGACTCATTTCATCCTCTCCTATAAAGGGGATCCCCTTTCTATTGAGGTGGAGGTCGGGTTGGTGTTGTGGGTTGACTGGTGTTGTGTGGTTGTTATGGCTCTTTAGTTTTTTACTCTAATTCCTATCTCTCCTCTTGAGGTGGAGAGGTTGGTTTTGTTGGTTGGTGTTGATAAGTGTTGTGTTGCAGTATGGCTGATATAGGTTGATGGTTACCTGGACATTTCAGGAAGTGCGTTGTTGGTTGGTGTTGATAAGTGTAGTGTTGTAGTTTGGTTGTTTCAAGCTAATGGTTACTTGGCCATTTTAGGTAGTTCTTGGTATTGTATAATTTTCTTTTGGTTCGTTGTTGGTTGTCTTTGTTCTATGATTTTGCAGCTTGGTCTTTTTGTGTGGGTTTCGGGTCCCCATCAAAACTTGCTTGTTAATGGTTTTGGGTCCATTCAAAACCTATTGTAAATGGTTTCGGGTCAAAACTTGTTTTTCCCTCTTAATCAAAACATGCTTGTTGAATGAAATAAAATTAATTCATCATGTAAAGGAAATTATTACATGCAATGAAAGAATTGAATTATTTCATTCATAAAAGTGTGTAAAAAATAAATAAAATGAATTTACATTTATAAAAAATAAAAGGAGAAGAAGAAGATGGTAACTCACCATGCAATATGTGTTATTCCCAAGGATGATGTAACACCTCACTCTCCTAAAAATCCTAGTGTAATTCATATGAAAGAGTGACATGATGCACTCTAAAAATAAAAATCATGACTCAAATAGCCCCCAATAGAAGAGATATAGCCCCCAAAATAAGAGAGAGAAGAGAAAAGAAGGAATAAGTAGTCCCCCCTAAATAATATCCTCCAAAATCCCCAATAAATCTCATAGACGAATGTATTTGGTGTCTATGAAAGGGATTATTAAAAATATTTACAACGTGATTTAAAGTAGGAAAAAATTATAGATATAAATGATTTTCTCTTAAATGGATATTTGATGTAGTGCATGTAGACCTTCATGTGTTTGGTCCCTTGATGGTGAACCCATATTCTTGAGATATTTTTGATAATATAATTATTATAATATATAACTGAAGGTTGATGGAAAGAAATTCTAGACTATAGGTATTTTTTGAAACTAGTTTGCCTCTATAACAATATTAAAAACCCCTAATACTCTATGGAAGAGATAAATAACATGTTACTTATTTCTCAACCAACATATGGGGACAACTCCAACATGAAATTTGTAACTTGATATAGACTTATGATTATCAAAATTGCTCACATAGTTTGAATATATGTATCTCTACTTGATGTGTAGTGGGTTTGATATATGTTTGTGCCCTTGATATTATGGAATACCCATCATGCATCTTTCTAGTGAAGCCCATATGTTTCTTGTATAAAAATAAGAAACTATACCAATGATATAAGATATGTCAAGACATGTGTGAATCAAGTAGATGAAGCTCCCAATAAGCTAGTGATACCAACTTCCATCAACCAATGCAATGGAATGCTTAGCCTCAAGTTGTATTCTAGACAGAGAAGTTAGTGCAACCTTATAATCAACCTTATTAAACCTTATGAGAAGATCAATAATATACTTGGGTTGTGCTAAACTATTCTTGGAATTAAAAAAAATAACATCAATACCGAGTGATTAGTACAAAAGACCTAATTTAGTCATGTCAAATGTGTCATATGGAGTTGAATTTACTATAATAATGATGGATGAATTTATTTCTATGATTATGATATCATGAACATATATTCATAAGATCAAATCTTCATATAGGGTTATTTAAGGCAATAAAGAGTTTGAAAAATCTTACATACTAAGGAATAATCTTAAATGGATCCCTTTGGTTTCTACATGTATATCTCAGGCTTGGTATAGAAAGGAAATCTCCATGCTCATCTGATGTACAAACTAGTGATTTGTAGTATCATTCACAAGAGTGAATTGGATGGAGTTCATTTTGTAAGATGGGGAAAAGGTCTTAGTGTAATAAATTATTAAAACATGAGATAATTTTTTAGCACAAGTCATATTTTGAACTTATTAATGTTAGCATCCACATCATACTTGGTTTGATAGATCTAATTAGAACTAAATCCCAAGTGTAATTATTTAGTAAGGATTTGTATTCTTCCTCCATTGTTATATCTATTTAATTATGCCAAAGGTTTTATGGAATAATTATAACTTTGAATCAATGGCAACATAAACATAAGGATTACCATGATGTTGTGAACATGTCCTCAAAGTAACTAAAGGATCCCTAACTAGAGAACTTGAAATTTATAGAGTGATGCAAGCCAAAAGTGGAAGGGAAATCGAAGAAGTAGGAGAAAAAGGAGAAGATTCTTATATCTAGAATCATGAGTTAGAGAAAGATCATAGTCCTCTATATCAAAGCTATAAGTCATAGGAGGAGGATGTGAGTCCTTTTTAAAAGCAAGGTCAAGTAGAAAGTAACTAAATATAAGAAATAAATATAAGTGATAGAAGATAAACTTGGAGATGTTTCATTTGATCATATACTCCTTTCAAAGATTATCTTGTGAGTATCAAGATGCAACAATTGATATCCTTTGAAATTATCATAATAGTCCTTAAAATATAAGGTTTTCTTTGTGGTCACAAATCCTTCCATATGTATGTAGGAATATGGGCCCATGTAGGAGAACCAAAAACTCTAAAATGGTTAATTGTATATTTCCCAACACTGAAAGCTTCAAAAGGAGTGATATCTTTCAAGGCTTTATGGGTAATATCATTTCGGATATAATCAACATAGTTTATGTCCTCAACTAGTACAATGGAGAATGTGATTGAGAATGGATCATCCAGCTCGCTATTTCTTTTAAGGTTTTATTATTTTATTTTACAACCCCATCCTACTATCCAGATTGTATAAAGATTTATAATAAAAATTAGTATCCTTTTTAATATAAAAATCCTCAAAATGGTGATTCACATAGTCCTTACAATATATATATATATAAAGGTTCTTGATGATTTACCCATAATATTTTTTTGCAAAAGCCTTGAAGTCAAGAAAGTGCTAAAACACTTCATTCTTTGAACAAATAAATTATAAATAATAGAATATAAATAAATTATTGATGAATGTAAGTGTATATCAAATTTTTTACAAGAAAATTATGGGAATGGGGCTAATATATCACTATGAAGAAACTTTAAAACTTATGAAGCCTTCCAAGGCTTTAAACATATCTTTGATATGATTTACCATGACAAACACCTAAGATACCATTACAAAAAGTGGATTTTCGTAAATCCCATGATTATATCCTACTTCAACTCATCTGTTGAAGTAAGAGGGAGTTGAAATGGTTAACCTACTTAAGCCAAATTTTCCTCACATTATCAACATAAGAAATGGAATGGAAGGAAATTTTAGCACAAAGTGATAGAAGGTATACAATATAGACTAGTGATAAGCCTTTACAACTATATTTGGAGAGTCATATTTTATTTCTCAAATTACACTTAAATTTTTTAAGTGAATTTTATTGATGAAAGAACAAAGAGAATAGAAAATTCATACCATTTGATGCAACAAAAAAGAGAGCAGCAATTTCATTCCATTTGATGCAAGAACTAAGAGAGTAGTAATTTCATACCATTTGATGCAACAACAAAGCGAGTAGAAATTTCACCTCTAATTTTTTTGAATGTATAATAGAAAAACACAATAAATAATAAATTTTAATTTATTATATTAAACCACTATTCTTGCAACAACAATAAGTTAAAATAGATTCTACATCTCTAAACTATGTCAATATGACAACACCAACCTACAAGAAAACACAAACAAACTTCATATTCTCTGGAAAACACCTACAGGCAGCCCAAAATCTAATAATTGCTCTCTTTGAGCAAAAAAAATCACCTACAACACACCTCCAATTCCTTCAAATCCTCTTCCCTCAAAACAATCACCATTTTTCACACATTCATTGCATCTCTTTTCCCATTCAAAAGCTTCTTAAAACCTATCACTTTCTTCCTATCACTGCTCCCTCATTAGCACAAATTTTCTAGAATGATTTATGAATTTTATGCTCCTCCTTCCTAGCTTTCTCAAACATTTTGAATTTCTCAATTTCATTAAGAAATGAAAAATTTATGCATAGTTTACTGAGACTAGGTCTCATAGTTGCGACCTCAAACCATCTCCCTCTCCAATGCATACATCTAATTCTTCTCCATCATTTTTTTTACTTGCATAATTAATTATTTTTCCTAAATTATTTTGTCACCATTTCAATTCCATACTTTCTTTTCCTGGTGCCCAACTCCTTCCACTTTGAAATAATTGCAGATTTTTAAATTTAATGAGGAGTTACATGTGCCAAAAATGTCCTCCTCATGTCTGGGCGTGGGGTTTTTGTGAAACTCCCAAAGATGTAATCAATTACTATTTTTCTAACACCTCCAATTTAATTTAAATTTAAATTCAAATGAAAATTATTTGACTCCAATTTTGAGCAGTTAAGAGGAGAATGAAATTTAAATAAGATCATGCCTACATATACAACCAAAGCCAAAATTAAACGATTTTTTTTTTTGTGTGTGTGTGGTGCAAGATTGTCCATGCACCCAAATGCTCCTACATCAAACAACCCAGGAAAGAGAAATGTTTCATGAGTTGAAAACTCATGAACATTTGAAGACCATATGTTTGCTTTGGATCCATCATTCTTCCTTATTTTTTTTGAATTTTCCTCTTTCTCTTCTTCCAACATCTTGTTGGAACATTCACCATCCTCCTCCAAAGAATCCTTCTCTCTTCTCCTCTTTTGTGGGTTTTTTCGCATCAAAAATTGACCACCTCCACCAAATCTCACCTGTGGCATCCTCTACAACTTCTACATATAAATATGCTACATCCACACACCAATCTACAACTACATAATCTCTCTTTCTATCTTCTTGCACTAACTCCTTATGCAAATCCACATCAAATTTTTCATCATAATATTCAAAAAAATTAAAAGTTACCTCTTCATCAATTTGATGCTTCATGTCTACTAATATTTCTTCATTATACTCTTCCTCTACTACTGCAACTTCTACCTCATCATCATCTATTGCAATTTATTTCACTGGATCTACACTTTCATTCTTCTCAAGGTTCTCAAATTCAATCTGAACATCTCCTCTATCTGTGTGATCTCCTCTACAAGCAATGAATCCTCCTCATCAGGTCTCTATCAAACACAGGGCCTCTACAAATCTCTGTATTCTCATTATTCTCCTCATCTCCACTCCTTTCCTCTTTTACATCTTTTGGAAGACATGCTTCTACTGTAACTCTTTTATTCTCCTCATTCTTGACAATCTCTCCACACTGCAAGGTTTCCAACCTATCTAATCTCGCATTTATATCAGCTATGATCTACAAAACCTTTCTCTTTTAATACTACCTCCATCCATCCCATATCATGGGTTTCTTTCTCACAAATATCTTCATCCTTCTCACTGCTACAACCTTTCACAATTCACATCACACATTTTGAAAATAATTTCTTCATAGCTTCTAGTTCTTGATTTCTTAGGGCTCCACTCTATCTACAATAATCCTCACATGAACTCTTCTCTACCATCTTCTCTACTCTACCTGTAGGTCCTGGCATAGGTTGCATCATGTTTGGCACTCTACCTATGCACTCAGAACATCTGGATCTAATACCATTTGATGCAAGAACAAAGAGAGTAGAAAATTCATACCATTTGTTGCAACAACAAAGAGAGCATAAATTTCATACCATTTGATGCAAGAACTAAGAGAGTAGTAATTTCATACCATTTGATGCAACAACAAAGAGAACAACAATTTTACCTCTAATATTTTTGAATGTATAATAGAAAAAAACAATAAATAAGAAATATAAATTTATTATATTAAACCAATGTTCTTGCAACAGCAATAAGTTGCAATAGGTTCTACATCTCCAAACTATGCCAATTCAACAACACCAACCTACAAGAAAACACAAATAAACTTCATATTCTTTGGAAAACACCCACAGGCAACCCAAAATCTAATCCTTGCTCTCTTTGAGCAAAAAAAAAAACCTACAACACACCTTCAATGCCATCAAATCCTGCTTCCCTCAAAATAATCACCCTTTTCACACATTCATTGCATCTCTTTTCCCATCCAAAATATTCTTAAAACTTGTCACTTTCTTCCTATCATTACTCCCTCATTAGCATGAGTTTTCTAGAATGATTTTTAGGTTTTATGCTCCTCCTTCCTATATTTTTAGAACATTTTGAATTTCTCAATTTTGTTAAGAAATGAGAAAGTTATGCATATTTTACTAAGATTGGGTCTCATAGTTGCAACCTTAGACCTTCTCCCTCTCCAATGCATGCATTTGATTCTTCTCCATCATTTTTTTTTACCTACACAATTAATTATTTTTCCCAAATTATTATGTCACCATTTCAATTCCATAATTTATTTTCCTGGTGCCCAACTCCTTCCACTTCCAAATAATTATAGATTTTTAAATTTAATGAGTTACATATGCCAAAAATTGCCTCCTCATGTTTGAGTGTGGGTTTTTTGTTAAACTCCCCAAGATGTAATAAATTACCATTTTTCTAGCACCTCCAATTTAATTTAAATTTAAATTTAAATGCAAATTATTTGACTCCAACTTCAAAGAGTTTAGAGGAGAATGAAATTTAAATAAGATCATGCCTGCATATACAACCAAATCCAAAATCAAACGAAAAATAAAATAACTTTTTTGTGTGATGCAGAATTGTCCATGCACCCAGATGCTCCTACATCATTTATTCTCTTGTCTATATATTTATGTATAATTTGATAGACTAGAATAATATTTGTTGATAAGAAGATTAAACACATAATATAATTAAATTTTATATTACCCATATCAACATATCCAATCCAACAAACATTTGTTAACATTACCCATGATAATCTAAGGCATAAAATATGGGTCTAATGAGAACATATCTCTAGAAGAGGTCATGTGGAATGCAACAATAGAGTTAAGATCCATGAATTAGAATAGGAAATGGTAATTGTTTCCAAATCCTTACCTTTACCTTTATCAAATGTCAAGAAGAAAAATAACCTTGAGAAAGAGAATCCTGAAGAACAATTTTATTCTTATTGGGAATGCTAGTCAACCAATCTATCTATTATTCATACATTTGGATTCATCATCCCCCTTTCTTATAGGAAACACATTTTTCCTTCCTTTTTTTATATCAATTATAGCTTTAGATTCAACAGGGTCCATTATTCCACCTTTGAATTAGATAAGAATTATTTTTCTTTTAGAAGATGGTTGCAATTAAATTATCTTTTATTTTTTACTTAAACTACCAAATGTATTTTGAGCCTTTGTAGATTTATTTACAACCAATGCATGCAAATTAGAAGAATTACATGTAACCATGTACATTAAATTGTCATATAGTGAGACTTTTAGTAAAGGCATAAAAAAACATGATAAATTTAAAGCTCATTAAAGCATTATTAATAGCATTTAAGATAGAAACATAAACATAATAATTAAGACTAAGTTTATATATTAAATTGAGACTTAGTTGTGATTTTTTTCTCAAAATTACAATATCCTTTAAGTGTAGCATTAGTTATATAAATTATGAAATAAAATATTGAATATTTTCAAAATTACTTCATCTAACACTTATGAGGTTAAATTCTAGTTTTTTTTTTTTTGGTAAAAGGCAAGTGATTGCTAGTTGAAAATGGAAATATCACTTGATTCTATGAGTTATAAACCTATTGAATCCAAAAACATAATAATGACACTTATACTAAAAATCCTGAACCATTTTCCCCCAACCCCATTATCATGATACTGATGCATGACCCATATTCCCTGAAGCAGATTACAAATTTGTATCACCCCACCCCCTAAAGAAAGTCTTATAACAGAAAATACTTAGCAGAATTAAAACTAATTACATTTATATTTTAAGCCCAATACAAAATAGACGATACCCAATACAAGCATAACAATATTTGACAATGGGAATCATGCTCTATCAAAATTTTCCAGAATTAGCAAAATGTTGCATTCATTCTTCCATGCACACTGGTAAATTCTCATCTTGACCTTCTTCCATATTTTCTACAGGTTGCAAGCATATTATTTTTCCCATAGAATCCCTCACATCTCGAGCTTCAACAATATTTGCAAAAGGACAAGCACCTAGAGCAATGTATGCATGGGTAGCCGCTTGCAGTTGTTCCAATTGAGGATTATTATCAAAGAGTAGGAAAACATGAGACCACAAGAAAGAAATTGTGAAATATTTCTCTTTTATATCAATTTCCAAACTAGCTAGAGACACCTACAATTCTTTATCAAAGCCTTCAAAAAAGATTTGTCATTATTGTGCTGGTAGGACAATTTAATTGCATCATAGCTATCTTGATAACCCTAGCATTATTTGAGATATTTTCGTGGAAACAAATAACCTATGAGCCCTTTTCCCTTAAACAAATTATACCCTTGAACCGCCATTAGCAGTGCATTATCTTGAAGAATATGTTCCCTAACATACTTTCCAGCAATGTCTTCCAAATCCCTTAAAGACTGACAGAGATCCATCAAACTTGACAAGAAAATAGAGAGCACCTAAGATGGCAGTAAGATCCTCCATGACCTTGTATTTCATCTTTTTTTTCTGAATAAATATCCTAGAACAACATTAGATGTACATATACCTTCAATATGAAATAGATATATAGATACAACTAGACACAATAAACCATTTGCTTCTTACATTTGTTAACCTACTTAAATTTTTGGTATCTAATTTTGGATCTAGTTTCCTTCCTAAGCTATCTTATGCAATCCCCTAGCTTGCACTAATGTATTTATTTTACTTTTCCAGGTAAAATTAATATGAGTATATATGTGTAGTTGATTGATCATAGTTAACACAAGAACACATCTAGACACAAGACAAATTAAGAAGATGCCCTAAAAATAATCTAGTAAAATCTTCCCCTTGCCCCCCCCAAAAAAATATGATTTTGGAACTTTATTTTAATGTGTTTATAGAATATCTAGGCCATGTGATCATATCTATATAGTAATTTTAGAGTATTTCATAAAAGGATAGATAATTACTTAAATCTAAACAATATTTAGATTCTTTGTGAAAAATTAGCTAAGTTCTAAAAAATATGCTAAAATATGATGTTAAAATTAAAACTTATGCTTAGTTTAAGTTTCTTCTCTCCTCATCATAAAAAAACACAAGAAGATTGTTCTACTGATGCTTAGGTGGAGATGGTGTGTACATGACATTTGATTGGTTCCTAGTTAATGTAAACTATGCACAAGATTTCTAACATGTAAAACAATTGTCTATTGATAATTATGGTGTAATGGGGCATAAATTTATTGATTTGGATGATATTTATATGTTGGCATGTTAACTAGGTGTGAACTGGTTGATGTGGATGAGGTAATGCAAATTTTTTAATAATAAATAATTATTTATCATAGGTTTTGGAGGGACTAGTGGGTAGTGGTGGCTACAATATGAGTATAAGCATAGGTGTGCATTGTATATTTGCTAGCTTATGCAAATTGATTAAAAAATATTTGTTTTTTAATTTTTTATTTAGAATATTGTATGACTCAAATTGGTAAAAAGTAGTGTTTCAAGAAAGATTTCCAATTAAGAACAATTACACTAAAGCCATATTAATCATGAAGAAGAAATAGCATCACTCAACTATAATGCACTAAAAAGAAAACAAAATGTACATCAATAGATTTTTATACAACCAAAAAATATTAAACTAAAAATAATGAATTTTTTGAAAAAGAAATGGATCACCACTGAAAAATGTAGAAAGTTGTAGACAAGTAGATGAATGAAAGGAAGTGAATGCAGACCAGAAAAATAGCAACAATGGTGGTTGGAATTCCTATTAGAAAGGAGGAGAATCATCTTTGTAGAAAATATGGAAGAATCGAGGTGGACCAACAAAAAGGGAAAGAAACTCTTGGGGAAGGTAGAACGAAAAAGGCAACCCAACACTAGGGATAGTGATGCTTTTGGATTTTCAAAGGAATAAGGGTGGGTACTGGAGCAAACTAAATCCCTATGCAAATAAAGAAACTGGTAAGTTACAAAGCCCTAATTTTAAATTCAAAAGAATTATCTTTAATAGTTGAGCAACTCAAAGAGGACACATTCTTCATCAAATGGTCTAGGGATTGGCCAGTTGGGGAAAAATGCACAAATGGTAAGATGATAATCGAGGGCCAGAGTTAAAAATTAAATCCCTACCCAAGGGTTTTTTTTGTTAGAGTGCTCTCCAGGAGAAAAAAACAAGAAATATTCATATAAGAAGTGCTCTCGATGAATGGATTCAACTTCTATATAATTGATTGGGTGTTAATTGTTGGTTAGCATATTTGTCTCCTTAGATGTTTGATTATTATGACTCTATTTTACCCAATCTTGAAGAAAAAGAATAACAAACATTTGAGTAAGTTATTTATTAACTTCCCTCATAATTTTGATTAAGGTACAACTCCCTTTTATGATTTTTTTTTTTCTTTTAAATTTAAGAGTGAGTATACTTCTAACCAGAAAGTAGTAAAGGAAAACTAACATGTTTTCATAGCCATGATACAAATGTAATTAAAAATAAGAGGATGAGTTTTCAATATATCAACTTGAACACACAAATAATAAGATTAAAGATGCTTGAAAGAAAAATATCACCAACACTTCAACACAAAGATTGAAAATACCAATGATAGACATATAATTCTTTAGATTTCAAATTCCACTATATCCTAGAAGGAAATGGATGCCACACAATTGAATATCACATTTACAAAGGAAAGCAACATTCGAGTATTTATCCAAGCTCACAGACTTAGAAATAAACACTAAGCATCACATTCAATTTCAAATGTTCACAAATAAAATAATTCCCTATGGAATGAGAAAAATATTTATTGATCCTTATTTGATCAAGTCTCACTCTTACACCACAATATAATGGGGACCAAAATTTTGAACCCTTCAAATGTCTTTTAATTACATATTTAAAACCTTTCAAACATAATTGTCCAAGAATCTTGAAATTGATTCTTTAAAAGAACCTTAAAATTAAAGTTTAATACATTAAAACTTTATAAATATAAACATCCAAATAAAAGTGGCTACTATTGAGGTGGTTGATTAGGTGGGCCCGCATGCACTTCCTCTGTTGTTGGGTCCTACTAATTGGATGCCACATGTGCTTTGTAGTCTTTCAATGCCTATGTGACTATAGAAATCTTAGTTTGTTGAAGAATCATAACATTTTTGGTTCAAAGCTTCCAGAGTGCTTTATTGTTGTGAAGAGTGTCAAATTTGGTGGTGATACTGGCTGAAAAATTTTCATACCACAATAATTCAAAGTCAATCCTAGCCAATTTCTTTATATTTTTCTTATTGAAGGCTTTCTCTCTAGATAATATGTCCACCACCTTCTAAAATCCTTCTTTCAACTCCTCTATTGTAGCTACACCATTGTTGTCACTCTTCTTTAGTTGGAAACTGAAGTCTGGGAACTCTTTAACAAGATCGGTACTAATGCGGTTGCATTCTTTCAATAATTTGTTTTGATCTTAGATATTTTGTCTTAGGAAAGAAAATTTCCACTCAATGCTTTTCCTCCACATTCTAGGCCTTGGATCTTTTGAAAATGAAGTAATATTTTTTGTCGCGGCCTTATCAAATCATATAACTAAAATTTCCATGAGGTCTTTATTAGCTTGTAGTCAGAGAGATTCTTTCTATTTGTAATTTTCTACCTCCATCTTGATAACATTCTTTACCAGATTCAATTCATCATGGACCTTCTTTAGCTTCTTAATCAAAGGGCAACCCTTGTCTTTCAAATCTATTACCCACTCTTGAGTAATTTACCCATAGTAACTATCCCTTTGCACTTTGCTAACCATTTCTTTTCCAGCTACTAAATTAGGATCAAAGGAAGAACTTTACTGATTGACCAGTTGGGGAGAAGGCCACGTTAAGGATTTTAGGAAATTGGATACTAACTCTATTGCCCTCTTCAGTTCATCTTTATCTTTCTTATCCCTCTCAGTTCTCTCTAGTAATCTTGTGGCAGTTACTTGGAAGTTATGTACAACACCATCTCTGCTTGGGGGCCCCAAGTCTACCTTTTTCATATTATAGTCAGCTACAATAGCCTGACTAAGTTCTTTCTACGTAGAAGGGTGTGCAATCTATTTAAATAGATTCCCAGAACTACTATCCTCCATCAATCTTGAAGTAGTTTTTAACTTCTTGTGCTTGGGAGATATTTGCAATAGTTACCCTATAATGTGTCATCTAGAAAGCTAACAAAAATTATTTTCCTTTTCTTGGCCATATTCTATATCCATGAGGGGGAAGAAGTTGTACCAATGGCTTAAGAAGAATCTGGTGATGATAATTAAAGAGCTCTCTTTAAGGGAGGAGTCTTCATTACATTTTATAAATCAAAAGGAAAGGATGTGGGATATTTACCTTTTTGTGTGCTTTTCTTAGTCACATTTTGAGAGGGGTTCAATTGATCTCTAGGGGAATCAACCTCCATTATCTCAATTTCTTGTTCTTGTTCATTCCCTTTCTCCTTTTCTTTCTTCTTATCTTTTTCTACCTAATCTTTCAGCCCACTATCCTTTGGAGTACCATCACCACATGTCTTTTTTGGGATTCTCTTCCTATTTGGAGGATCTTCTCCATCTCCACTACCACCTGGTGTCACTATTTGTTGTATGGGAGGTAACACTGTTATTGATGAGGAGGTCCTTGTCTAACTAGAATTGGCATGTTCTCTTGTCCTTTATCTTCCTTTAGGTTGAACCTTAGAAGCTTCACCTTTCTTCTTTTCTAGCCATATTTGGGTTCTCTTTAGTTCTATAGTTGTTCTAGTATCAAGATATTTTGATTCCCTGAGACTCCAATCAATTGGTACCAAGGGTTGCATCTATATGTGATTGAAGAAGATAGGGTCCACCAAATCGGATTCATCATCTTCAACACCATTAATTTTGTCCCAATCTAAAAGTAACAATTTATTTCAAAGTCATTCTCATCCAAATTCTTCTTCTAACTTCGTATTCATCTAAACAATCAACCCAATAATCTTCCATATGGTGAATATGATAGAAACTAGGACCAAGATGCAGATTATTCTTTACAAAAAAAAAATTATCAAACAAGAATCTCATATCATAGGTAGAAATACTAAATTTCCCAATATTGAGGGCATATGATTGAGATTTTCATTGATAATATCCAAGACCAATGGGAAATGGGATACCAACCTTTTTTCTCTCAACACATCTCTTCTTCACTTCTACAATTTTCCTCCAGACTTCAATGGCAATGAATATGTCCTCTGCATATTTAGGCAACTTGTGAGGTAGTCCATCATACCCTCCTATTATGATATAGGTGAACCTCTAAAGTTGAATGAAATGTCTACCATACTTATTTATAAGCTGGATGGCTTTAGGGGAAATCCTTTTCCCCAAATCACCTTGCAATTCGCTGACTAACCTCATGTTGAATACATCATTCACCCTTTTGAATGTGTGATAGCTTCTCTCCAATTATAATTCAAGGTAATAGTTGTAAATCTGAATTTGGTCATCAAATTCTTCCACAAGGCATAGTCTTGGTCAAGGCCTAGTACATGCTAAAGCATAAAAAAGGTATGAAGACATATAGAAAGATTTGTTGACAACAAAACTAGATATCATGTCATGCAGTTTGTCACTAATAAGGGTTTCCTAATCCAAGTATTGTTGGCCAACACAAATAATTTGTACAAAGAAAAATATCCATTCTTCAAATTCATGGGCTTTGACATTACCCCTCAATCTATGCAACAATACAATGATATCCAAAATTTCATCCCTAAAGTGCAACATGTGCAAATTCTTAGGTAGTCGAGATTCTCCCTTCTTTGGAACTATAAACCACTCTCTAGAAATGATATTTTTTTAGTATAGTTTATTTCAACTTAAACGACATTGTGATAACGTGAAATTGAAGTCTACAAAATCTTCTCTTTCAAGTAGCCTGAAACAACCGTTGATGGTAGCTCTATCAAGGGTAATTAGAAAATTATTGTCTCCAGTCCTTATCTCCCTAGTCTAAGGTTTGTAATGGTTGATTCACTCAAGGACAAGATTTGGGCATTGCACAACTAAAGGAAATATAGCTACTTCAAGTAGACCACTCTCAACCAACCTTTGAGTAATTGGAGCCCTATCTTGTTCACCCTTTCCCATAATTCATTAAGATTTATGTTCCCTAATATGGTATCACCAATTTCAAGTAATGTGTTGGTTAAGCTAGACAAATGTTCATATTCCAAGTACTTAAACTTCATCTTTACTTGGATTCTAGCTTCCAATTCCAATTACCAAATTCTAAAAAACAAATGGCAAAGTATCACCTAGAAATTATGACTTTTTATTTAGGAAATTGTTCGACATGACTAATGGAAGTAGTTGTTATGATATTAGGAGTGCACTTACTAGCTTAATTCCTCCCTGAGGATTACTCTATGAAGAAATTCATCTTCTATCTCAACTAAGTTGTTTACCGAAATTATATATTGTCATGCTCTTGAAAACCCTCAATTCTTTGTTCATAAATGTGTAGAATAATAAGAGTCAATAGTATTTTATCTTCATATATAATTGGTATTAATTTCACCTTATTTTGCTCTAACAACAATTAATGCAGGGTAGGTGGCTTCCTTGGCGTCAACTTCAAATTTGCTAGATGAAGAAGAAAGTCAAAAATTTGAAAGGTTCTTAAAACCTTGTCAGAGTTCAACAATGGTTTTGAAACCTCTATCGATACCCACTTCAACCATCTTCTTTATTTTATTCTTTACTTCATATTGGAGAACTTTGAGTTACGAGTTACGTGTCAGGTATCAACAAGGTTTTGAGAACCTTGTCGAACCATGACAAAGTCCACAACTTCACATAAATTCCTTTGAAATTTAAGAAGTGACTTACCATTCTTCCTTTGGCCATAAAACATAAAGTTTTTGGTTCAGTGTCAAAGCCCTACAAGGTTGTGAGAACCTTGTCAGCTCCCGACGATGATTTCAAAAACCAAATAAAAGAGTTGCTTTTTCTTCTCGATGATCATCTTCTCTTTCAAAATGGACTTTTTGGAAGATTGAAATATTTTGAAAAACATAGCAATTTTAGAAGAAGTTTTGAAAACCAACTTAACAGTCACCACTTGAAAGAAAAATTAAGCTTTGTCAGAACTAGGGTAAGTTGTGAGAACCTTATCGAGGCTCAACACGGTTGTGAGAACCATGTCGAGTTCTGATGATAGTTTTGAAACTTCTTCAAAAATTGACATTAGGAAAAATGACTAAGTATCAAAATAATTTTAGAGACTCGAGAGGCATGATTGACAACACAAAGATACTTGAAGACTCATAGGGCTTAAACTTAGCCAATTAATCAACAAAAATGAGACTTTGAAAGTGGGTGAGATATTATGGAAAAAATCCAAGGCAACACTAATCAACCCTATCAAGCATGAAATGGGGAAAACACCGATGTGGGTGAAACTATACAACCTTCTGATTGAATATTGGAGTGAAGAAACTCTAAATTAATAGGAGAAGCTCTAGGTGATTTCATCAAAATTGATGAATAAATATTTAACAAATATTTTGATATGTATGTAATAATTTGTGTGGAAATTGCTCCTATTCATCCCTCCCAAAGGAGTTGGAGTTGATATCAGAGCAAAGCATCTAAAGATAGAAAGTGGAAGTCAATCTAACCCCCACTTTATGTAAAAATTTCCAGCAGGGGTTTGGGCATGCAACACTGTAAAATTCCCTCATCCAATAGTCAAATCCAATAAATGGGGAAGAAAAATGTTGACCTCCACCCATCTAATCCTTGGAACTCTCTGGCTCCTCAAGGTGAAGGCCTTAAGAAAGGTGGAACCAAGTTACCAGACTTAGAGAACCCTTCACTAAATGTAGATCTTGAATAAATATATAATTTGAAGATACATGTAGAGGTAAACACTTTTGATATGGCATGCAAATTATTTGGAATAACCAACATGAACAAATCCATTGACAACAAAGAGATAATCAAGAAACCATTAGCCAAAAGGAAAAGATTTGAGATGATCAGTGTTAATCAAACTTCAGTTTTTGGGGCTAGATAAATAGGACCAATGGAGCATTCAAACATTAATAATGACACAAAGATAGATGAGGAAGAAATAAAAGATTTAAATCAGTTAGACTGCTTATGCAAAGGAAGGGCCTAATTATGGGAAAGGTAAAAAGAAAGGTAGAAATCCCAACAAATATAGAGGGTCAAAAGAAAATTAATATGATGTTGAGATCCGAGAATGGTTTTTCCCTTCTTAGAGGGTAATGAATATTTCTTCATGGTATGTTAGAGGCTTAAATTCCCGTAACAAGAAGTACTTGGTCAAGTTCCAAATGGAGCTCTCAAATGTAGATATCTATATGTTGCAAGAAATCAAATTGACCAAAGGAAAAATAAAAAGAATGAAGGCCAAATTGAAGTTCTAGGATGTTACAGCTAATAGTGCTTCTTGGGTTATAGCCACCTTCTGGAGACCTCACTCAATCTCAATGGTAAATATAGAGGGAAAAAACATTGGTTGATTAGTGATGTATGGTGTCTTACTACAAATTTCCATTTCTTTCTTATCAATATATAAGCCCCATCAACTTGTATGAGAAAGAAAAAACTTTAGCAAGAACTAGATCAAATTCTCACTACCTCTCAAGATACACACTACATCTTGGGGGGAGATTTCAACAAAATTTTATGCAATAAAGATAAATTGGGAGGAGTCCAAAATAAAAACCAATCACAAATAGATTTTGAAGAATTTGTAGAGAGAAATAACCTGATTAATATCCCAATGGAAATGGAAATTACACTTGGACGATAGGAGCCTGGGATTTAGTAACATCACAAAGAAATTGGATAGATTTAATTGGTTTGGTGATCTTGGAGCTAGTCCAATAAATTGTGAATACTCCTCAGTCCCTTACTTTGGCTCAAATCACTACTTGATTCAACTATGTATAATGAATGACAATAAGATGTATAGTTTCCCATTTAAATTTGAAAATACATGGATAAGGTATCCCTCCTTCCTCGGCCTAATTAAGGAATGATGGAATGAAGAAAATATAATAGGATAAAAAATATTTCATCTAGTTACAAAATAAAACATCTTAAAGAGAAAATTAAGTAGTGGAATAAAGATTATTTCTAGAATATCTTTGAAAAAAAGAAGAATGTAGAAGAGGAAACTTTGGATTTAAATGAAGAAGTATTTATATCAAGTATGGACTAGGAAAAATACCTAAAATAGAAAGAACTAATGAGATAATATCTTGAAGTGTTGTCCAAAGAGGAAATCTATTGAAGGTAGAAATCTAGGGAAATTGACTAAAAGATGGATATAGGAATTCAAAGTTCTTCCATAATGCCACAAAAATGAGGTATATACAGAACAAGATAAGAAAAATAAAGGTATCATATGGGACAATAATTGAGGATCAGGAAAGTATAAAGAATGAGACAATTAATTTCTTCCAAGACCTTTTTAACAAATGGAAAGGCTCTAGCATGAGGTAGCAGATGCATTTTCTTGAGGCCATCCCAAAGCTTTCACATAAATCCAATATAAAATATTAAAATTGGCATTAATAGAGAAAGAGGTTAGAGGGGAATTATTATATTTACATTCAAACAAAGCACCTGGTCTAGACAGGTTCCCTGGTAGCTTTTTTTAGAAATGCTAGAATATTGTAGGAAAGGACATAGTAGAAGCAATAAAAGAATCTAGGAAAAAATAAAAATAATCAAGGACTTGAACAACTTCATAGCACTAATTCCTAAAATGTAGCAAGCCCTTTCCCTAGATGATTACCATCCAATTTTTTTGGGTATATGGTATACAAAATATTCTCTGGAGTTGTGGCAAACAAGTTAAAGAAGATATTGCTAGAATTCATAGCTGAAGAAAAAAGTGGTTTTGAGATAGGTAGATCGATATTAGATGGAGTTATTATTACCTAGGAGTTCATCCACATGGCCTAGATGATAGAAAATATTTGTATGTTAGTAAAACTAGACATCAAAAAAGCATATGACTGAGATGATTCGAGGTTTCTATTTAAAACTCTTGAAGCTTTCAAGTTTATAAATCATGTTTGGATTGGATTTTCAACTTTATAGCTAGCCCTAGATATACAATACTCATAAATGACTCTCCACAAGGATTTTTTAATGTATACAGAGGCTTGAGATAAGGATATCCTCTATCTTCATTCCTCTTCATAATAATGCTAGATGCTCTGCAAAGAGCATTCAATGGTGCAATGCAATCCAGGAAACTAGGAGGAATCCAAATTACAAGAAATCTTCCCACTATCATCCACCAATAGTTTGCAAATGACATAATGATGTTCAAAACTACCAAAAGGAGAGAATCAAAACAAATGAAAGAGATCTTAGATGCATATTCTCATATATTTGGTCATATTATAAATGCCTCAAATTTTGAGATATTTTTTCTACATACTTTCATTAGAAAGCATCAAGAAATAATAAATGTATTAGGGTTAAAAAGAGGAAACCTCTCAAGCACCTACTTAGGTCTACCCTTGGCTCCAAGACTTAGATCAAATAAGTTATGAAATCCCTTGTTGGAAAGGTGTGTCCTTAGAATATCCTCTTGGAAAGGACAATGGCTATCTTGGGAAAGAAGAATAGTCATGTTGAAAGCAGTTTTATCTACTCTTCTAATCTTCCTAATTTCATGTATGGCTCTTCAGGAAGGGGTCAATCAAAAGTTGAATTAGTGTTTGAGGAAATTCTTCTAGCAAGGTTCCTTTGAGAAAAGTAAAATCTCATTGATTACATGGGAATTAATCTACAAACCAAAGATTGAAGGCGAGGTGGGTCTCAGGATTCATCCCTCTTAAATCAAGCTTTGGGGGTTAAGTTGGTCTAGAATATGTTTGAACAACCAAAGCTCAAGTGGGTAAAGTTGATCCAAAAAATATATTTGGACAGTTCTGACTTTAAGAATACTAATAATAAATAACCCCCTCAAGGATCGTGACTATGGAAATTCAAGTTCAAGTGTAGACCTCTCATATGTGAATATCCCACTTTGGACATCCATGATGGAAATTTGACCCAATTTTGGGAAGACTCATGGGGTGGATATCCTATAATAGAAAGGATTGTGGACCTCCCTTAGACAAAGAGGATCTTCTTTAACTAGTGGGGCACACATGTAGTGGATTATGTTGTTAGGAAAATCGTTTCTCAACCTTGTGATTACATGAGGTTACTATTTATAGTAAGTTTACATTTGAGCATGGATTGGTGTAGAATTTTTCCCAAAGCCTCAGAATGGCTAAATAAGCATTCTCATGAAGTTTCTTCGGAAGATCATTTTTGGATTTGAAGATATTAAATTTTCTATTTTAAAAGTTTTAAAGTATATTTTGAAGGTATTGAAGGAAATTTTGGGCCCAAAAGTGGTCATAGCTAAAGAAGTTAGTTATAGCTTGATAGAGTTCTTCACGAGATTTCCAACGATTCAAACGGTTCATCAATCAGACATCTAGATCAAAATTTATGGCCTCTGGAAGTTAGGTCTCTTGAAATAGGAGATGTAAAAAATGTGTTAGACACATAAATGAGTTGTAAAAGGGGATTTACACATGGTGGTGCATGTTTTGACATATCATAGGTAGATATGTTATTGGAGATAAGGATGAGTGCCACTTTTTAGGTGGTTTTAGTTCATGGTTTTGTAATACCGTTTGACAATTTCATGTATTCCATTTCCTATATGTTAGGTGCATGAGATGGAAATTAGGTGTAAGAGTCTTATAGCTATTGATTTTCCTATGGATATCTTGTTGGTGATACCCCTGTGAGAAATATTTCTCTACAAGTATATTGTAATCTTGTTGATTTCAAAATAATATTTTGGGAAACTTTTGGAGTGTGGAGTTTTTCTCACAAAAGGGTTTTCCCCATGTAAATCACTATATTGTGGTATGAATGTTGTTTATGTTAATTTTTATTTTATTTTTGTAATTTTTTAGATGTAAAAATAAATTGTAAAACCCTCCTTTCAATATTAGTGTATGAAGTTGTTTTGCTACCTTAGCTTCCTTAGATATGTCACTATAAATCACAATGCAAACTTGTCAAGGTGGAAATGAAGAGACTTCCACTTGATGGAAATGTCAAAGCTTAAAGTTAATACACTGACAAGTATTTTAAAGGAGAGACTAATTCATTTTAGGCCTAGTAATGATATTATTAGGTGGAATTTCTCTAAAATAGGATGTTATAATGTTAATAATGGATATAGGGTGGCAAAAAGGACCTCAAAAAAAAAAAAATTCCCATCCACCTTTTCTAGAACAAAGTATGTCTTCCTAAGGTAGGGGTGTTTTCCTAGACTATATTACAAAAGAAAATCATCACAACTGATAGATTTGTCGAATTGGGCTATAACGGTCATTCTAGATGTATACATTGCAAAGTAGAGGAAGAATCAAGATATCACCTTTTACTTGGATGTCAATTTTCACAAGAATGTTGGAGATGGTTGTGTGCAAAGTTAGGATGGATAGGGGATCTTCCAAATGACATCCTATCCTTGTCCAAATCCTAGCTAATCCTGAATATAAAAGCAACACTTTATCGTTTGTGGATCATTAGTCCATCCATTTTGCCATGGGAAATGTGGAAGGAGAGAAACAAAAGAATTTTTCAAGAGAAAGATATTTCCATGTCATCCTTCTTAAGCAAGGTGGAGACTTCCATTTTAGAAACAACTAACAATAGAATGGCACAATAGTCATAGAAAGGGAAGACTTTCATAGGATGGGGTAATTATATAACAAGAAACTAGTATGGACTAAAAATTCCCACTCTTAATGGGGTTGATGGTGTGAGGCCCAAAGATTATGAAAATAATCCAAATGAGAACCCCCACTGAAGGGGTAGTTCAAGCTTAATTTTGATGGTGCATCTCAAGGGAACCTAAGAGTTTCAAGTGTCAATTGTATTACTCAAGACTAGGAGGGAAAGACATATGGTCATTTGTCTAGAAAACTTCTAATTAGGACCAACAATGATGCATAACTATAGGATTTATTACTCGATTTCTAATTATCTTTGAAATTAAAATTAAAAAGAGTCGAAATAGAGGGGGATTACATGATCATGGTTAATGCAATAAGAACAAGTTCAATTCACATTTGGAATCTTGGAGATATGTTGGAAAAGGTAATTAATGTGGTAACCAAGATGGAAAACTTCATAATAAACCATTTTTATCATGAGGCCAATGCAATGGCCAATAAACTCACCAATTTGGTAATAGATGAGATAGAATTCTTAGGACATTTGAGCAGCCACTCACATTGATAAATTATCACATTAATTGAAATAGCAAGTAAAGAATCAATATTAATCATTTTTGGATCACTAGAAGTAGGATTTAAAGTTGGATAAGGATGAAATCATGAATGAGCACTTAAAATCATTAATAAAAACACATGTGATTTGTGTCTAAAATAATAAATCTTGTTAACAATGTAATCGGTGGGTCATTTCACAATACATATTTTTTAGAGAAGGGAGGTATGGACACTCCAATCCACCTCACCATTGTTGGATTTTAGTTGTTTATGTTAGTTTTTCCTTGATGCCAAAACTGTTTTATGGGCATCATGACATCACTGGTTCTATTCTTTGGATTTGGATTCTTAGTCTAATGAATGCATGATATGCAAGTTCACATGGTTGGTAATATGCAGATGACAAGATAATGATGACATGATATGCAATTATGGTTTCTAGTTGTTCTTGATACATATTGATGTTGACTCTTTATTATTGTGATAGGGCAGTACTATTGTCTGAAGCATTCAAATTGGTTCAAAAGAAAGAGTGTTTTCTATTGGTATCTTATATGGTAATGAGATCCTTGGTTTACCATATGGTTTATAATGCATAAGTTGTGGCATTGCTATGTCCATCAGCATGACATATTGTCTTGACAATTCTTATGAGAAGTTGGTTGACTCTTGTGGCTTTGCCATTGGTACTTGGTATGGTTCATTGTTTATATATTGCATTGCTAGAAATTACCTTGAAAAAGGTATCGAGCATTATGGTTATTGACTTACATTGTTTTAAATTTCAAGGTCATCGGCATTCTATGAATCTTGGTTTATTACAAAGGAAATTTTTGAATGTCACATGGTAGTGACAAGATATTTGGAAGTCATCATTTTTTGGTTCAATCATTATCTATGTTGACATTTTAAAGTCTTTGATTTGGAATAATTTTTACAAGGTAATGATATTTTGGGCATTATGAGGAATCGGGTATTGTTGTTTAAGTTATCAATTGCTATTTGTAAGTGGTGACTTGTCATCGACAACCATCACTGATAATGCAGATGTGGCAATAATTTAATTCCATTCTTCGTGGACAATGGATTCTAAAGGCATTATTATGTTTTGTTTATTTTGGACTTCAAATCATCATTGTGTTTGATAAAGCCCTCGACAAACTTGAAAGAAATATTTTTTAGGGAAATATTATTTTTGAAGAGTTTGGAACCCTAGCCGCCATGGATAGCATGATAATTTGCAGGTTTTGGTATCTTCCCTTAGCCAATACATTGAGGATGGTCGGATCTAAAACATGGTTGACTATGAGCCAATGCAAGCTCAACAGTGAATAAGAAATTTTCAATATTTCTTCAACTGGGCAGTTATGGTTGTCTTCAACGAATCTATCTAGTATCTATTTGATTTCTTTACACCTTAATTAGGTAATAAATCTGTTGCTTTTCGAAAAGTGGTTTGAAGAAAATTATTTAGTGCTTGGGCTATAACTGAAATATTTTGTTCATTTTGTTAAATGTTTTGTTTTAAAAACAAAAAGAGATTACCAGGATGTAACAAAAATGTTTATATTAAACATTTTTGAAAGGTCTATTTAAAAGAGATTATGTTAGGGTTTTTTCCTTGAAACCCTAACTTGAGTTTCCTTTACAATTACAAAACTGTATACAAAGATTATCTTGCTTCTATTTAAGAAGGGTTTTTGGTATTTCTTGGGGGATGGTGAAGAGAAATGTGGTGAGACAACATGCTTTATTCTTACAATGACAAGAAATTGTTTTACATTGAAAATCCTTTTGAATCTTAGATATTTGTATAAAAGAAGATGTTTTCAATCATATACAACATTCTTCTTCACTATGCTTATTGAAATATCTATATACATAGTCTTCTATTGAAATTCTAGAGTTGCAAAATCTGCACTTCTAGGGTTCTAATAGAATATTGTAATTGTGTTGCATTGTAATGGAGTTGGTGCTCTAAATTAGTGAGGTGTTGGTCCTCCTATATTTGGTGCTCTAAATTAGTTATGGGTTGGTGTTCCTTGGAGTGGGTGCTCCTAAATTGTGTAAAGTTGGTGCTCTATCTAAATAAAGAAATATTTTTTGAGTGGCTTTTATTCCCCTAGAGGGTTTTCTACTCAGGACAAAATTCTATGTTATGTGGTGATTTTATGTGTGATTTTTTTCTTATCAGTCTAATTTTAATATGTTGTCAAATGCATAATTATCAGTCTTTCATATTTGTTATTGTTATGTCACATTTCATATCAATCTTTCATATCTGTCAATGCATATTTCATGCATAAAAGGTTATATTATTAATGTGAACTTTGATACATGTGAAAGTGTTAATTTCATCCTCTGATTAATGTTTTATGTTTAATTCATGGTTCATGCAAATATAATATTGTTCATGCATATTTTTTCTTTGAACTATCATTTGGTGTTTTGATTTAAAAGTCAAGTTCTCTTCACATATCTTTCATTTGTTCTCTTGGTTTAAAAACAAACACAAATTCTTGTTTTTGAAAAAATTTGTGACTTTTATAAATCACTAATTCACCCCCCTCTCAGTGATTTCAATCTTCCAGCAATTGGTATCAGAGCATAGGGTCCTCGTATAGGTCTAAACAACCTAGGATTGATTCTAGTCTTGGAAGTTTGTCAAATATGTCACAAGTTCAAGAAGGTATTTCTATCTGATGGTACGGTCTATGTTTTTTATGGAAACATATCTAATTTCGATTGATGTTGGTGTAAAGAGTTAAGCCCTTGCATAAGCCTAACAAAATTAAGGGATTTCTAGTAAGTGGAGTACTATGAGTAAGTGCAAAAGAAACAAAAGTTAGAAGAAAAACACTAGTGTCATGTCTAGTGCAGTATTGTCTCAAGAAAAGTATTTGCCAATTAACTCTATAAGTGTTAATAAGGAAACTCTTGTAGAAGAGAATATGTCTAATATAGATCTTGATGGATTCATAGTAAATATGAATGGATCAAATATAGAAGAGTGTGTTAGTGACTCTGAGGGAGTAATTCATTTTGAGGCAGAACTTATTGCTGCTCTAGATGAGATTAAGAGGCTTAGAAAAGTAAATTAGAAATTAGAGAAGCAACTCCAAGAAGAAAGGGAGGTTAAGGATAAAATTCTTACAGATCTTAAAAATGCAGAAAAAATTGGTTATAGATTGTAAGCATCAACTTGAAGAAGGAAACAAGATGAAGGAGGATAATAACTTGCTAATAAAGAGACAAGAAGAATCATATAAATTAATCAATAGTATGAAGTTAGAAGTCCAAGAGTATAAAAGGATAGAAAATGTAGCAATTTCTGATTTGGAAGTTAAAAAGATTGTGTGTCAAAAACTGGAAGGAGAGGTAATTTCTCTAAATAAAGACCTTGAAAGTGTCAAGATTCAGAGTAATCAAAAGTTTGCACAAAGCACGATTAAGCTAAACGAGATGTTGAATAAACAAAAGCATCACAAAGACATTTTTGGTTTAGGATATGAAAAAGGACAAAGTTCAAGAGTTCAAGATGAGTCTCAACATGAAATAGTATTTGCAACAAAAGATGGATAGATTTTCAAGGTTAGGCAAACTCCTAAGAAGAAAATAGACTTGAACAATCATGCTCCAGAGATAGAAAGAAAGGTTGTTAACAGATTCACAAATTTCTCATCTACCAAGAAATGTCAATCAATAAGGTACAATTATTCCCAATTCCATGGTTATTGCTATGCATGTCATGTTTATGGACATAGGGCTAGAGACTGTGAAAGTTATGCCAAAAATAATTATAGTTTATCAAATCAGAATCGTGGCACTATATGTTATATCTATCACAAATTTGGTCATATAGCAATTAACTGTTGGAGGAATGATAAGAATGGTAATGAAATTTCTTACAGAATGCCTAGAATAAGTTATTGTTCTTTTGGTTTAGATCATAATGTCATGTGTTATAGATGTAACTGTCTTGGACATAAAGCTCAATCTTGTAGAAATCATTTGTTGAGGTCATCTAGACATAACAAAAGGACAAATACCTTGACCAAGAAAAAACAGGTAGATACCTTGGACAAGAAAAAGAAAGGATGACATATGATTTAGAGAAGAAAGAATAATCAATATGGTGATAAATATGAATCCATGAAAATGCACTATGCATTCTATACACAAGTGATACATATTGTCTTGACAATTCTTATGAGAAGTTGGTTGACTCTTGTGGCTTTTCCATTGGTGCTTGGTATGGTTCATTGTTTATATATTGCATTGCTAGCAATTGCCTTGAAAAAGGTATCAGGCATTATGGTTATTGACTTACATTGTTTTAAAATTTTAAGGTCATCAACATTCTATGAATCTTGGTTTATTACAAAGGAAATTTTTAAATGTCACATGGTAGTGAAAAGATATTTGGAAATCATCATTTTTTTGGTTCAATCATTATCTATGTCGGCATTTTAAAGTCTTTGATTTGGAATAATTTTTACAAGGTAATGATATTTTGGGCATTATGAGGAATCGAGTATTGTTGTTTTAGTTGTCAATTTCTATTTGGAAGTGGTGACTTGGCATCGACAGCCATCACTGATAATGCACTTATGGCAATGATTTAATTCCATTCTTCTTGGACAATAGATTCTAAAGGCATTATTATGTTTTGTTTATTTCGGACTTCAAATCTGTAATACCCCTCATGTTGTTGATACTCTTATGTGTGGATTTTGTAGTTGGTTTGTGTGAGTGATCAGTTCACCATTTTGGTTGTGTGTGGATTCATATTTTGGTTGGTTTGCTGCACTTGATATTACATGTGATGCTAGATGATACATTTCATAGTGATTATGTTATATGGTTATGTTGTGGTTTTCCTTAATAATATATGTGGTGATTTTGTGATTTTATGCTACTATGGTTTCTGATGTGTTTGCTAGTGTTTCTTGGTGAAAGGACGGAGTGGCATCACTTGCTTGCAAGTTCTCTGTTACCCCGCAATTACCTTTCACAGTGTGCCTGTAATGGAGATTTACTTGCTACTTGACGTTTGTTTCTATGCAGGATGCAAGTACTGGACACCGACTCCACCTGCTTGTCAGGTTTGAGCATGTCCCATAAACCCAACGGTTATGATGTTGAAAAGGGAGTTGATAAGGAAGTGTCCCCGTCCCAAGTTCGTCACCTTGTTGTCAGTCCAATGTTGTATTTGTCTCAAACTCGTCTTTGTTTATGTTTGGGTTAGTGTTGATTATTTATTTAGAATGTAAATGTTTGTGATTTAATTAATTTTTATTTATGTGTGATTAATTAATGTTGTTTAATTGATATAGTTATTTGTAGATAATTATGGTTAAGATAATTGATTAATGTTCTTGATTAAATGGATAGTTTAAATAAAATATTAGTTTCTTTGTTGTAAATTAGAATGTTAAATTTGCTTAAGGTAGAGGTATTGATTTTTGAATTTTTAAGTTAATCAAATAGCTCATAATGCTATATTATTATTAAAAGAAAAATAAATAAATAATAATAATAATAATAAAATAAAATAATTAAAAATTAGTTAATTTTTTTATTAGAGAATTTACGGGAATAAGTGGGGAATTTAATGAAATTCTTGTTTTAAAAATATTCTCAGAGAGAATATTGGCATGGGGTAACAAGAACTTCTTCACGGAAATAATTTGGCTAGAGAATGGTGTGTGGGTTTTTGGGGGTTTTCTGGTTTTAAAAAAAAATTGAGAAGGACTACAGTAGATTATGGACTCATACTTTGCTTCAGGCTGGAGGTGAAGTTTCTGGGAAGAATTTAGAAGTTGGAAGTTTCGGAGGCAAAGCTTTGCACAACTCTCGTTCCTTCAAGCTTCAGGAAAACAAGTTCTTTACTATTTGTTTAAATGCTTTCTTGTTTTGAAAAGATTGTTTGTTATTGTCTGTGTAAGAGGAAATTGTCGTGAATTAGTTGTAACCCTCTGTAGGAAATTTATTAAAAGTTCCTCTGTAGAAAAAAATTGTGTTCTCGACTATTGAAGTTTTGTCGTGCTTATATTGTTGCCTTTGTAGAAATTTTACAATAAATCAGAGAACCTCATGAAATAAATTCATTGTTAAAACAATAGGAAAACTACAAAAGGACAACAATAGAAAACCTTTGTAGATTTGTAAATGAAATTCTCTGGTTAAACTCAGGAAATTAGAAACCTCTGTGTAATTTTCTAAATATTTCCTATAGATAAATATCGTGATTTTCCCAATTTATTCTATTTATTTGGAAAATGAAATCCTTTGATAAAATGGTAAACCTTCTTCTGTAGAAAAAACTTTTGTTAAGAATTTTCTCTTCCCGAGCAATCATTTTGATTATTTGTTTATATATATACATTGAGAATATTTACACATACATATTTATATAAATATATTCATAATTGTTTTGTATGATTCTGTAGAAATTATTTCTCAAGAAATAAAATTGTTATCATTTCGTATGGCGAAATTGATGTATTTATGGGAGTTGGTGCTCTATCTGAATAAAGAAAAAAAATTGAGTGGTTTTTATTCCCCTAGAGGGTTTTCCACTCAGGACAAAATTATGTGTTATGTGGTGATTTTATGTGTGATATTTTTCTTATCGGTCTAATTTTAATATGTTGTCAAATGCATAATTATCAATCTTTCATATTTGTTATTGTTATGTCACATTTCATATCAATCTTTCATATCTATCAATGCACATTTTATGCATAAAAGGTTCTATTATTAATGTGAACTCTGATACATGTGAAAGTGTTAAGTTCATCCTCTGATTAATGTTTCATGTTTAATTCACGGTTCATGCAAATATAATAATGTTCATGCGTATTTGTTCTTTGAACTGTCATTTGATGTTTTGATTTAAAAGCCAAGTTCGCTTCACATATCTATCATTTGTTCTCTTGGTTTAAAAGAAAACAAAATTCTTGTTTTTGAAAAATTTTGTGACTTTTATAAATTACTGATTCACCCCCCCTCTCAGTGATTTCAGTCTTCCAACAACCATCTCTCAAGGACAAATGGCCTTCATAGGAGAAATCAAGGAGAAGAGGTTGAAATGTGTGTTTAAAACCCACCATGATTTTATATTGAATGTAGTAAAAGGGAGTGTTAGAGGAGGATTTCATGGAGATGAACCATAGGTATAGGGTTAACACTGATATCTCGTTTATGTTTTTATCTTCCCTCATAGATTTTGGAGAATCGACGGATGAGGCATGGGAGTTGTGTAAAAGACTAATAAGGAAGCAATTCTTGGAAGACATTGAAGATGTGTTGTTAATGGTATATGAGGGCAATTAATCCCTCTTCCTAAGGCTTTTTTTAAAATATAGGCTTGGGGAATGGAATTCGAGAGGTTCCCTTTGGTTTTTACTTCTATACACTCCTCTCTTCCCCAACATCGTCAAACTACTACAAAGAATGCTTTGTTCTTAAAGAGGAATTTTGGGAATGTTGCTTGCCAAGGGACTTGACTAACTTTAGGAGTTCATTAACAAGGAGTACTTGGTTTGACAGATGTAACCAACTAGGTATGACTAGCATATAGGACATAAAACACTAGATAGAAATAATAGTATAGTAAGGTAGATAGCTCCATTTTGCATACTTCAGGAGCAGGATATATGTAATTAGTAGAAGGGAATAGAAATTACGGGTCCTAGTTTTTTATATCTATAAATCCTAGGAGGTAGAAATGGCCATAGCCAAGTAAAAAATTATGTAGAAAAATTCTGATAATATAAAGGGAGTAGTCCCCAAGACTACAATTTACCTACCAAAAAAAAGGAAATATGTCCAATTAAAATGATTAGATAAATGATCTTAAGGTTTTTGTCCACTTTGAATGCAATGGTGAGCTCAAATTTTCTCCAACATTTTGTAAAATGAAGTTACCTACAAAAATATTATAGATAACAAAAAAACCTAAATTCCCTGTTAGATTGGCCTTTAAGTGTCTAATTTAGATGAAATAAAATATATCCTCTAGATACAATGATGAGATCATTTTTTCTTTAACATTCACCTAGAAATATTAGAAAGAACCACTCAAAAGTACCAAAAAAATTCTACAAAATAGAAAAAGCTAGCCTAAGCGTAAACTTGTTTTGATACCATCTAAGCTTTCAAATTGTAGAATGAAATATTTACCTAAAAAAAATTAAACTAAATACTTTTTAAATAATCTATTTCCTCAAATAAATAAAATAGATTCAACATGTAAAGGAAAATACTACAAATGCAATGAATAAACTCTAGTTATTTAATTCATAAAAGTGTGTAAATAATAATTACAGTGAAGTTGCATTATAGAAAATGTAAGGAGGAGGAGAGCGTGACAATTCAACTTCTAAGAATCATAACTCCTAAGAAATGAGATAGAAACCTCACTCTCCAAAAAGATAAATGTAACTCTTAGTGGAAGAGAGTGACACCTTGCAATCCAAAATGGACAAGTATAGTTTTCCCTAAGTAAACAATCTACCTTGGTAAGTTGAACCTATGGTATAATAAAGGCATAGCCACTCCAAAATTACTTTAACTTTCTCAAAATTTATTACATATTTTTAGGCTTTAGGTATAGGAAAGGAGAAGGGTGGACACAATGCAGTATAAATAGGCTTTGTACAGAAATATCCCATTTGCTTCTTTTTTTTCTAAGAGTATGAGGTCATTAAATAACATTTCAAATAATAACACATTTACACAAAATTGATATAAGATAAGAACAAATATGATTTGTCTCCATTCATTCATGATATAAAAAAAAATCATAGGTCTCATCTTGCTTATACATAAAATATAAACTCTTACACTAGTTAGACTTCCTCATCTAATCTCACAAGAACAAAGACTAAGAATTATTGCACACTTCATAGTTTTAATTCAATCTAAAGATTATTATTTTCTCTTTCACAGCCATTTCAATTTATAGATATAAATGATATAGATATCATAAAAAACAAAGTATAATAATAAAAATCTATAAAGTCCAAAAGAGGAAATATATAGCAATGTATCCATTGTATATTCATTACTCTTAATCCCCTTAAATTAATCTAAAGATTATTATTTTCTCTTTCACAGTCATTTCAATTTATAGATATAAGTGATATAGATATCATATAAAATGAAGTATAATAATAAAAATCTATAAAGTCCAAAAGAGGAAATATATAGAAATGTATCCATTGTATAATCAATTACCAAGAATATCATGAATTTTTGAATTAAAATATTATCTAAGGCTATCTTGAACATGAAAATATTTTTTAGTCATTTTAATAGAGAAATATTATCTTCTCATTGCTAGTAGGTCTCGGTAAGGTTCCCAAATTCCACATGGGACATCCATTAGTTATAATATTTACAATGAAATATAAAATTGTTTCTTGATACCATAATTTATTTCATTAATTGATGTAAGCATGGTTATAAGATCTATTAAGGATTATTCAATCATGCAAATTAATTCAAAATTCTCATAAATTAACACATTAGAATGTAAATACACAAGATATATGTAGAATAATAATTTTATTTGATTTGTGATTACATGATAGTCTTATCCTATAGGGATAAAAATTATGTATAGACCTCAATGTTGAATTAAAATCATAAATAAGAACAAACAAGTGTGACATTTTAAAAGACTAGACCTTGTGAGTTGATCTTCTATTTGATATTAAGTCTCGTTCTTTCTAAACTTAGGCTTCTTTCTCTAATTAGATATAGATCCCTCTCTCTTATTAGTGTAGAATTTATTTTTTATAGAGTATAAGGATGTCATATCTTGGCACTTACCAAAAATACAATACAATTCCCTATGCAGATCTGATAAGGATCATAAGTATATTATTAAATGAATTCTCTTGTAACTATCTTTTGAAATTGATTGTTGCTTATGAAATTTATGTATTACCACTCTTTGATGAGTGGAACAAAATGTATTCTTTTAAACTCAATGGGATATTAACCATGAACCTCCCTAGGACCATAATATAATATAAATCCTTAGGAGTTGGCATAAAATTCAAATATATGGAACACAACTTAATCGGGCCTTCCTTAAGTAGGTTTTACAAGTCACATCATATTGATCTATTATAAAACACTTGGAAAAGACATTGAATTTATTATGACACACTTATGATGCTTTGAAATTAATTTAAAACCTTTTATGATGATTATGTAGTAGTACATAGTAGAAACGTTATCTATTGTTCAATGTGCTAAAAATGATGACTATAATAAGAAAATATAACTTCAATAAAAACTTTGACTAACTATGGTAACTAGGGAAACTTATTAAGAAAAATAAACAAGAAGGAAAAGTTTTATTTTGATGTAAGATTTCTCTTACACATTAATTATTGTTGCATCAAATAACCCAACTAAAAAGTGAGCCTATCACTTGCACCCAAGGCTATCAACTAAAGGAAAACTAAAATTATTAACCTTATCTATAAATATCCATGTATATTCCTTACTAATTCTACCTTTTCATTTTACTAAGTATTCTTCATACTTTTGGTTTCTTGTAGTCTTTCCAATTATACTATCCAAGGTCTATCCCAATTTCTTTAGCTATTTATTATCCCAATTTCTTTAGCTATTTATTATGTTATATTTGCTATCTCACTCATTTTTACACTATCTTAATCTAATATTCCTTCATAATACTCATATAAATTTTTAATTTTAAACATTGGTGATATACCAAATCCTTTAGGTAACTCAAAATCCATATATATTATTTGAATTAATTTTCCTACAATCTTACATGGTTCAAACTTCATCTTTAACTAAGTATATGCACCATGTGTACTTATGACAGATGGATGGAGGATGGTTAGGAAAATAAAGGAGCCTTCCAAGTGCCTTGAAACCCATAATGGGGAAGTAATTTCACAAAAAAATGATAGCTCCCCTTTACAGTCCGTTGAGAGAAATCTGCAATGTACTTCTCCAACGCATTTTGAGGGTCGAAGATCTCATTCTCCCCATAACAAACATGGTTCCTTATCTCCACCTACAAGATCGATATCTTGGTCTCCTTCTTCAGCAATAAAGGAAAGCCGACATTCTGATCAGTCAATTAGGCTAGCCAATCATTTGAAGTTCTGCCACAAGCTGAAGACCTCCATAAATCTAATTAGCTATGAATTTTAGAGCTCTTTTTTGGAATGTTAGAGGGTTGTCCTTACCTCACCGAAAATTTGATGTTAAAGAGGCTATTTTCAAATGGAAACCGCATAGGTACCCTATGTAGATCTCTTTTTCCTTATATATACCATTAATTTACATCCAATTTCATATTCCTCATGCCTCTTTTTCTTATCATCCTTTTTCGTATACTTAATATTCATTTTATCCGATAGTTTTCACTTCCTCATACATTTTTTTAAAGGAACTATAAAATCCTCTACCTCAAAACTTATCATTGGTTCATTCCTAATGTCCCTTAATTATTATGCATTTTTAGGACTACAAACGTATAGAATATGAAATATTATTGTATGTGAACTTTGCTTGCATTAGTGTCATATCCTAATTTCTTATCTTTTAACCTACCAAGCATCTCGATAAGTTTCTTAAAATCACATCATTTTTTTAAAAAAATTATCTATTATTCTATGGGTGATATATAGAATTAAATTTTAATGGTCTATTTCCATAATTTTTTCATAATATCTTCTAGAAATAACCAAAAAAATTGGTATCTCTATTAGAAATTTTACAAGTCTAGGTAATCCATGTAAACTAACAAGCTCCTTAATAATAAGTTAGCTACATGTACTAGAAATCATTAGTTTTATTACATTCTGGAGAATGCGACATTTTTAAAATTATAAAAAATATCCTCTTTGAGTTCTTGGTGAACCTAACATAAAGTCCATGCTATAGCATTCCAAGGTTTCTTTGGAATTGACAATGACTAATATAATCCATCATTTTAACTTCCACCTTTGGCTATTTGATAAATTCTATATATTTAAATATATTTCTTTACATCCTTGTATATATGTGGTCAATATCAATTCTCACTTACTAATTTTATTGTCTTATCAATACCAAAATGACTAGTTATTCCACCTCCATGTTTCTTCAAATCTCAGGAATACACAATTGATTTTCTTTAAGCATAAATCATTTTGTATTATAAAATTAAACTATTTAGTTATATCCATACCTACTACTTCTTTACATGGCCTTTTTTACTTTATAACATTAATATTATCCTCATACAAATTATCTATCTCCTTACATCTAATAACTTAAATTCTTATTTCAATCAATAAAATATATCTTCTACTTGATGCATCAATGGGTATATTTGATTTACCACTCCTATACTTTAACATAAATGAATAATGTCTCGAGGGGGCATGGAGTCAACTTTATCCTTCCACCGAGGCATCTAAAAAATCAGAAAAAATTTATTTTTTTATTCAAGTAGCATTTTTCTTCTGAAGAGTGTTATTCTTTGAACCGAAGCAGCAAGTACCTCGCTTCAAAGAGGGGAAAAATGTAGACACTGAAAAATGTCCTAATTGATGTCATACACTTGAATCATATTTATTAACATCATTTCCTCTTTATCCATCCTCTTTTCGCTTAATTAATTCAATTAGCCTAGCTAATTAATTAATTTCATCATTTTCATCTAATTGGCCTAATTAATTAAATTGGGTAAATTCACTAACACTTCATCTTATTAAATTAAATACATTAAAATATTTAATTTAATCTCCTAAGTCATCTTATTTAATTAAATAACCCTAAGTCATTTAATTAAATATCATTTCACCCCTCCCAGGTTTATTAAATCATCTAATTTAATAAATATCTCTTAATTCTTCTAATCCCCTAATTGCATAAATTAAACCTTGTTTAATTAGAAATTAAACTAATTATTCCTCTAATCAAAGGGAATATTCCCATGGAATATTCTTTATCCTTTTTACACAATTAAAACTTTGTTTTAATTTGTAAAATCATCTTTTTCCTCATCCAAATGGAATATTCTAAGGAATGTTCTCTCTCCCCCAATCAACTCACTTAGCTTCAAAAACAAGTTAACCCTCTTACCTTTCTAGCAAGTTACCTTTGACCTGTGTGACCAAGTCAAAAGTGTGTTTGTTTGAGGTAATTGTGAGCCTTTGATTAATCTTCATTTGTATTCTCATATGTTGATGAGAATCCATGATCCATGCCTCATCTCTTTCATCCTAAACCATTGATTAAGCTTTTTGATCTCAACCACTCATTCATCATTTGCTCTCCTATAAATATATCACTATTTAGAGACAAATGGATCCATATTTTATTGCAAATTCATGTGTTGAATTTACTCACATCCATACTCTCAATTTGCACACATTTAGCTTATTTTTAGTTCATTTTAGTTGCATAAATAGCTTCAAGCTTTCATTAATGGCTTCCATCCATCCATCTTAGTTTGTAAATAAATTAGGGTTTTCATCTTTTAACATCATTTTAACTTAAATTAGCTTAGATTAGCTTAGCAATTGCATAATTAGATCATTTATAGCATAAAATCATGGTAACTTAGCTTGCATCATGTTTATTTTGTGCATAATTTAGGTTTTTCATACACCAAACATCATGGTATCATCAATTTTCTTCTATAGAATCGACTGAAACAAGCTCACTATCATGGGATTGGGAAAGGATCGTCAATCCACATCAACATGACACCAATTCCACAATAAGATAAATTTCAATGGATTATAGTAGATGTTTTATTTAAAGCTTTCATAAGATTAGCATGTTAGGTTTTTTGATTGACTAATCTTGTTGAGATTCGAGTATTGGTTGCTTCATTATGCTTCGATTCTTCATGAATCAAGCATGACTTGGCCCATAACCGGTATCCCCACATTGACATTCTAGTGCTAGAAGGAGGGAAAACCAATCATTTACTTGTTTTTTGGCTTGAAATCCATCTTTTTGTTGTTTTGCAAGTTGTAGTGATGCTCAAACCACAAACAACAATGCTATTTCAATAGCATCTCCATATAGCGATGCCCACGAAATTTGATACAACGACACATATTTAATTGGCTGACATTGGTTTAAATATAGTGATGCTTATTTAAACTTGAACTATCATGAAACGAAAATGGCGATGTTAACCCCATTAGACTGACACTTTCAAACTTCAAATCATGACACACTCATTTATAGCGACACCCATTAATACAGAAATGCAATCATGCTCACTGTCCTTTCTGCAGAGCAGCACTCAAATTCACTAGAGCGATGCCCAAATTTCAAATTGTGATGTCATCATGTGTAGCGACGCTCAACCAGGGTAAGAAACTTTACGCTTGTTTTTTGACATGTGACTTAATTTCTTTTGATTATTTGATCATTGATCAATGTCTAACTGTGTTTTCATTGTTAGACTAACAGGGTTTTGTAGGTTTTAAGGTATGGAGTGAAATTGAAGAACTTCTCTTCTATCTAAACATTCTATAATTGTAACTAGCGTTAACGCTTTAGGGCAATTATAACCCAATTTTATGCTTTATTACTTTTAGTTTTTAGGCAACACACTAGTTTTCCATTGGGTTTAAAATGAACGTTCAAAGTTGGCTAAAAATGAACCCTCACATCACATCTTTCAATTAGGCTTAAAATTGAAAAAGGCAAACTCATCTTTCAATTGGTGCTTAAAATTAACTCATTATTGCTTTGAAGGATAAAATTGAAAATTGTTTGTTTTGTTTTGTGGTTTTCAACTTTGCTAGTGAATGTGTATGCAATTCTCTCATGTCATTTGGCGATGTTGAGAAACAAAAAAAATCTCTATCACATTGCAAAATCACCTCCACACTTCAAATTTGGGTTTAAAATTGAACTATGCTAGTGTGAGAAAAGGCATGGCGTGTATTCTCTCTTTGTGCATGCGAACAAAGATGATCGAACTACGAATGTACTTACTCACTATTGTTCACCTTTAGAGGGCATGTCTTAGTGGGAAAAAGTACTCACCCCAAGGGAACGACCCAAACGGTAATGAGCATAAGCCAAGCTCTTCTGAACCGCTATATAAATTTGTGGTTGCAAGGAAATTTTGCAATCAACAGAGTGATGCATGATAGCTCTCCCCCAATATCTTTATGATGTGTAAAGCCCTTGTTCTAAGGGTTGGGAGACCTCTTAAGGGAGTTTATCATAGCGTCTTTTGAACCACATGCCCTTATTACGAACCTTTGTGTAGTAGCCAAAAATCCCTAATATTTGTTGATGTCAGGAGGTCGGACCTCTGAAGTCATCCCACATATTTGTTGTTCTTAGTAGAGATGAAAAGTTTGTCATGGGAGATTCATGAGAACTTGAAGCTTGGTTGACCTGTAGAAGTGAGTTTCATGGAGGAGAGCCAGTGTGGTCAAGCTTCTAATCATCCACTTTGAATAAGCGCAACTGGAGAAATCCAAGTGGGAATACAACAAATATAGCCATTTACATCCTAGGGTTGTAATGCTTGTGAGACAGTTTAACACTTTGCTTGGTTTCAAAACGTTCCAAAAAACAAACACTCACTATTCAAAATTTCAAACACTTTGGGTTAAATATGGACTTCTTGAGTTAGCCTTGATATTACTGCTTGTCCTAAGGATTTATCCTTAGCAATTTCTAAATATCTTGACATTAATCTCAAACCCATATTTACCAAAGACAACAGAGGAAATTGTGGCTTTAATCTCATAATTTTCATGAAATGGACATTGTGAAAGTTATGATGTTTTTGACATAAACATCTAGTTTGAAAACATAATCAAAAGACAAGTGTTTTTGGTAAAATAAATTCATTTAAGCAAAGATAAATTGACAAATGAACCCCACATGACTATTTGGAGACCGATTGCTCCCGTTGAACAACCTGATCTTCTAGGTGCTATAATTCAGCCAAACATTGAATTCATAAATGGTGAACAAACAGATCTCATTAGTAGTTTGAGAACCTTCACTTTTGAAAACAAGGAGACAAACACACAGTGGAGAAACGCAACAAACATTTTAGATGAAGAAGAGGAAAATTTTGATATTGAGGTTGGAAGGCCCCTATTACCACCACCCACGTGGCAATAAATATCTCCTTTTCTTCCTTAAACTTAAACAGTTTCCTAGTGATCTCATGAAAAATCAGGATTCCTAAACCAAAGTCTACAGGACCTCATTTTAGACTTAGACATCTCACTCCAAAAGCCCTTAAGAAACACTTTCGAGCAGTTCACAAAAATAGAAACAAGTTGGTAGAAAACCTTTATAGACACGCTTCAAGGTATAGTTCAGAATTGTTTGCATTCTTTTGGAGTCAAAATCCTAGTCTTTTTCATGATACCCAACTCCTCTAAGTGATTCATAAAATAGTTAAACTTCATAGGGGAAAGTCTCCAACACTCCATTTCAGACATAGGAATTTTCAAACAAAGTACAATCAAAAGTGGGCATCCATATTTTACTGCAACCGTTACACTTTGTTGAGAAAATTTTATGCCTGAGCTAGGAGAACTCGAACAGGTTTGAACATTCCCCTCCATCCTCTCATTTTCTAGGACTTGAACATTTTAGAGGTCTACCATCATTTTTGTTACCTTGATCTTATCAAAACAAAAGCTCACTTTCCCAAATGATCTCATGCAAAGTAAGGATCCCTAAACAAAGGTCAACTAGTCGTCACCATAAACTTAGACATTGTAGTGCAAAAGCAATCGACAACCGCATTGAGGAACTTTACGAAAATAGAAATAAATTATTGATAAACTTTTATGAAAGCACATTGAGAAAATATCCTGACATGTACACATTCTTTGTGAGCCAGAACCCTCGTCTTTTCGAAGATCAACAAGTTTTCTAAATCATTGAATCTTTAGTATTTGAACATTTTAGAAGTCTAGCATCATTCTCACTACCGTGGTTTTGTCAAAACAAAAGGTTCACTTTAGGTCAACATTGGGTCCAACATTTCATTCACCCCTTCATCACATTTCATCTTTCATCTTATCTATCTTTGCAAAATTTTAAATACACCAACATTTTTAGGACTTAAAACATCAAACCAACTTGCTACCTTACCTACTTTGTATGTGAAATGTATCCTTTTCCATGCACTTAGTAGATATAGTTCAAACATTACAAAACTCAACACAACTCTCCCATAGCTAATACCAAATTTATGGTAAGGATGAGATCACAACACAAGAGAATCATGGAAAAAGAAAAAGTTACATTTATTTCCAGTGATCCAAATCCTTTAGAGTTTGATCCTAGAAGTTATGTTACACCATTGCAACAACCATCATCTCCTTAAAGACCATACAAAATTGAAGACATCACCAACAACCCGTTTGAGCTCACTAGGGAAGAAATTTTAGAACTTCAACTTTTTGAAAGTGTAGCTCCTATATCCCCAACATTTGTAGCACAAAGTTTTACACAAGATTTCACAACTCCATTACAAGGGCCAAGTAAAACTTACATACCTAGTCTTGCAACCAACCTTGCTAAAGATTTTGGTCACACCTTACCATTCAAAAGTAATACACTTGATAGTACTCTTGAAATGAATCCTCCACCTCCCACTTCTGTTTGGACACCTACCTTTGGTGCTCCTCCTATTCCTGAAGATCCAAAACAATTACTTACTCCACTTGAATGTCACTATTATACCACCACTTCAACATTTCGGGGACACCCTTCTTCATCCACACCTATGAGTACCACAAGTGTACCTACCATCACGTAGAGTAGTACAGACCAAAAAACTCAAAGCAGCACACAACGGCATGTCAATACCATATCACAGAATCAACACTCAACCAACTAGGGACATCTTTATCCAACCCTCTGGTGGGTTCATCCATTCCATCTACCATTACCACATCATCTCATATCAAACCACCTCAAAGCAATCCCTTGGTTACAAGTACTATCAATCCTGAGAGTACCTTAATCACAAACCCTTTGTTTACATCTTTTACACAAGAAAATCCTCCAAACATAGGATAAGGGAATCTTTTTAATCAATGGACTCAAGGTCCTAGTGTGTCATTTCCATTGAAAATTTTAATGACATCATCCTTTCTGATAGCTCCCTTTTCTATACCAAATCAATCAAGGCCCCAAACATACATTCCTCCCCCTCAATCCACTATCTTATAAGGAATGTTAAACCAAGGGAATCCTCCACATTTCACTACCAATCCACTAACCACTCAAAACATCAATCCTTCACAAATTTCTCAACAACCACCAGATCCTACATTGCAAGCACATGCCCTAGCTCTACAGCAAGCACAAAAAACTTACCAACAAGTTGTACAACAACAACAAGCATAACAAGCAACCTTAGTAGCACAACAAGCAGCCTTAGCACAATAGCAATAGCAACAATAACAAGTGGCCATTTCCCAACAAGCTCAGTAAGCAGCTTTAGCAGCACAACAAGCCACACAACAACAACAAGCACAACAAGCATCTTTGCTAGCACAATAACAACAGCAGGCCCAACAACAAGCCCTAGTGACACAACAACAACAACAATCCTTACTAGCTCAACAGTACACCCAACAACAGCAACGAGGATCTTATTTTTCTCATACGAACATCATTAATCTGACCACATCAGGAACATATTCATCACTTTCACAAAATCTCACACCTTCATATACCCCATATAACTCATCTTTCATCCCACCATATGTTCCTCCACCCAATCCACAGGACGATCTTGCATCACAAATGAAAGCACTCTCGCAAGAAATTTAGGACCTTTGTATGGGAAAAGCAAAGAAACCTCATACACAGAACTTGTGTCCTGACCCATTTGATCGAAACATAGCAATGATACCATTCCCTCCTAGTTTTGAAATCCCCAAATTTGACAAATACAAGGGAGAGGAAGTCTTGTGGACCACATCAAAGAATTCAATGTCATGTGTATGGAAGTGGCTTACAATGATTCATATCTAATGTGCCTCTTTCCATGAAGTCTAACAAGTCCTGCTATGGATTGGTTTTCTCATTTACCTCCTGGTATCAAAACTTTCCAAGAAATCATTGACAAATTCATCGATCACTTATCCTTCAATCTTGACATGGACGTTATTCTAGAAGAGTTGTATACTCTCAAACAAAATCCAAGAGAAACCTTCAGAAATTCCTTACAATGATGGAGAAAAAGAGCTAGTAAAAGAAAGTAGCCTCTCCCTGATGAACAACAAGTAGGAATCATCATAGCCAACCTTGATCCAAATCTATCATTCCACTTGAAAATGCAATGCATCACATCATATGACGAACTTGTTCCAAGAGCCCTTAACATTGAAATAGCCCTAATCTCACAAGGAAATACTCAAGCTTACAAAGACAACCATCCTTCAACCAGTTCAAATGAGAAACTTCACGTATGGGATAAAAAAAAAGTAACAAACGACAATGTTGTAGACACTAAGGTCATACTAAGTGCTCCTAGACCCAACCACAAAAAAGTTGCTAACATCCAACCAACTATGCAACAATGGTACCACCTCAGAACAATCAGATCAATAACACCAACATGCAACCAAGGCCAAGCAAGGCCAACTGGTAACAGGAACAACTATCCTAAACACAAGTATACCCAGTTATCGAAACCCATCAAAATGATCATGAAGAAATTGGTAGAGTCAAATTTGATCAAGCTTCGTAACTTTAAACACTACCAAGAACCCCAAGAAAAGCCATCCTAGTACAATGAGCATGATCTTTGTGACTTCCATAAAATCAAAGGACATAAAACAACAAATTGCATGAAACTCAATAATATCATCCAAGATCTCATAGAGAATGATTCCATATCTGTTGAGGTACCAGCTGGAAACTAGGATCTCAAGATATACAAGACCCCTATGCCTGATCATAACAAAGCTAACAACCATGGAAAAGCTAAGGATTACACCAATGTTCAACATACTTATTCCAATGTAGTTGCTTCCTATGATAGTTTTATCACTATTCTCACCAAAAGAGCTAGTACCAAATGTGGAGTCACCACACAACATGGAAAAATAACCATTCAAGGAGTCGTTCCTGCTCAATCTAGGACATAGCCTACCTTTCCTGCATCTAATCCTAGCAAGTAAAATCTTGTAGATCAACTTAAACATACCCCCACTCAAATATCAATTTGGAACTCCTGAAATTATCTCCTATGCATAGAGAAATACTAGAAAAAGCCTTGTTTGAATCCTATGTTCCCGAGAACATTGATATCGATCAATTTCAAGCTATGGTAGGGCATATCGCTAGCCATCTCCTCACCTTCTCCGAACAGGATTTACCATCGCAACCATCTCATAACCATACTTTACACCTTGAGGTCATCATTCATAAAAACAAGGTCAAAATAGTTTTGGTAGATGGAGGTGTTGATCTAAACATTTGTACCCTCCAGTTGATCAAGCATTTAGGCTATTCAAAAGATACTATTGAGAAGACAAAAAGTACCACCATTAGAGCATATGACGATCAAGAACGGGTATCACAAGGAATCATTGCGCTCCCTATCCAAGTGGGACCTCTCATTGCAAAAACTACATGTGAAGTACTTGATCTTAATCTTCCCTATAACATTCTACTTGGTAGACCATCGATCCATGCTTTGAAAACCATAGCCTCAACCTATCATCAATGTGTAAAGTTTCCTTTTGAGGGTAGATAAATCACTATCCATGGAGATCCCAAGCCTTTCTACTACTACAAGAGCCTTGAAGCCAAGTTTTATAAGATCCCAAAAATACCCAAAAATGATCAAGGACCTACACCATCAAGCTCATTGGTTGACCCGTCATCTTTAGCCTCTACCTCAGCATCCCAAGTACCAATTGTGAAAAGCATACCTGATGTCAAAATAGTACTCCAAGATGATGGTTGTGGAAGCTACAAAATATTAAACAACACCTTTTCTTAGGAGAGTTACCTATTTCTCCTCAAAACCATGGGAAACCAACATCTAGCACTAAAGAACCAGAAATAATCAAGATGGAAACTACTACCTTCACCAAGTGGGGAGATTTGAATCAAGAATACATCCATTAGCAAGATATCTCCAAACTACTCTATCAAGATGAACGACCTATTCCTGTTCTTCCCATGAAAGATGAAAACAAAGGTCTACAGCTATTGTAGAATTGGGGATATAATAAGAATGAGAAGCTCGGACAAAATGACAATGGTTTACTAGAACCCATCATTCCTAAGAAATGACTAAAAAATCTTGGCTTAGGTTATACTACTATCAAGGTCACACTTATGGGCAAAGGTATTTCTACTAAACGAGTTGAGGCTTCCTCTTGATCACCTACATTGCATGATACTACCTTAGATGAATTTCCCCTTGATGTCACTGATCTATTTGAGAACAACACCCTCTTCATGATATCCATAGCATCCTTTATCTCAAATAACCAACCAACTGAAATATGCTTAGTATATCTGAAACTCATTGACATGGACCAACAAGGACCACTGATTCTAGATTTATTTGAAAATGATAAAGCGATATTAGAATTCATGGGACTCTGAGACAACTTATCGTGGGTAGATAACAAAGCAGGCTTTGACATAGAGCTTGATATAGGGCACACTATGGGGAGACGATTGAATCCTTTGGTCGCAAAATAAATAAAATGCAATTAACTTGTAGATCCTTGAGTGAAAACCACCTAGTGGCACTCTCTGATCCCAAAATAGTAAAAACAAAGGACACATCCAACGGTGAAAACCTCCTTGAGGTGCCCAAGGATGAAGGATTCAATCTCCCCCTTAGTGCAATGCATTGAGAGAAGTCAACAGTACTAGCAGAAAAGGCTACACCAGTCAATGTGGGAACAAAGGAAGAACCTAAGATCACCTTCTATGTTGAATCCTTATTAGACAAAGAATAGAAGAACCTTGCAGTATTCCTGAAAGAGAGAAAAGCTAACTTTGCATGGCCATATACAAATATTCCAAGCCTTGATCCATAAGTAGTTGTTCATCACTTAGTAGTCTATCATGAGGCCAAACCAGTCAAGTAGAAATTAAGGAAGATGCACCCACACAGATAGCACTCTTGGTTAAACTAGAACTACAAAAGCTTCTTGATGTTGGATTCATCCAATCGATAGATTACCCTGAGTGGGTTTCAAACCTTGTATCAGTCTCAAAACCCATTGGGGGCATCAGAATATGCATTGATTTCAGAGATCTAAACAAGGCATGTCCGAAGGATGACTTCCCTCTTCCCAACATTGATCTCATTGTAGATTTAACAGCTGAGCATGAAATGCTGTCACTCATGGATGGCTTTTCAGGCTATAACCAAATCATAATCACCAAAGAAGATCAACATAAAATAGCCTTTACTTGCCCATGGGGAACCTACTGCTGGAATGTGATGTCATTTGAGTTGAAGAATGCAAGAGCTACCTATCAAAGAGCAATGACCCTCGTCTTTCACGACATGATCCACAAAACAGATGAAGATTATGTGGATGATATTTTGGAAAAATCAAAGAATAGAAGTGAACACATACAAGTTTTAGGACCTATCTTTGACAGGCTTGAAGAATACAAGGTACGACTAAATCCAAAAAAATGTGTATTTGGGGTCACATCAAGGAAACTTCTTGGCTTCATTGTTTCACAAAGAGGGATAGAAATTGATCCAGCAAAGGTAAAATCCATCCTAGACATGGAACCACCACAAACACTAAAACAAATGAGAGGATCACAAAGAAGGTTGCAGTTCATCAGAAGGTTCATAGCTTAGCTATCAGATAAGACTCACCCTTTTTCGCACCTTCTTCATAAAGGGATAACTTACAAATGGGATGACAAATGTGATAAAGCTTTCCAATAGATTAAGGATTATCTACTAACACCTCCTATGCTCATGCCACCAATACCAAACAATGCACTGATCCTATACATCTCAGCAACATCAACAGCACTAGGAGCTCTTTTAGCACAACATGATGAAAATGGAAAGGAAAGAGTCATATACTACATCAGTAGAACCTTGGTAGGTTATGAGATGAACTATTCACCCATTGAGAAAGCATGGATAGTGGTAGTTTTTTCTTCACACAAGTTTAGGCATTACATGTTGTCACATCAAATCAAGCTCATCACAAAGATTGATCCATTAAAATATCTATTATCCAAAGCAACCCTCACAAGACAAATGGTCAAATGGGTAATGATCTTGATAGAGTTTGAAATAGAGTATGTGGAGCGCAAGGAAATCAAAGGACAAGTGATCGCAAACCAACTAGTAGAAGCACCCATCTATGATGAGAACCCTTTAATATCTGAGTTCCCTAATGAATCAGTGTTCCTTATTAATCTAGCAGCTCAATGGAAGATGTACTTTGATGGATTGTTCACCCAACATGGATTAGGAGCAGACATTCTTTTCATCACCCCCCAAGGTGATTGCATCCAAAAATCATACAGGCTATCATTCCCATGTACCAATAACATTGTTGCGTACGAAGCCTTGATCATAGGTCTCAGGATAGCAGTTTAGTGGCAGATACAAGAGATGAAAGTCTATGGAGACTCACAACTAGTTATCAACCAAGTTAATGGCGACTATCAAACCAAAGATGACAAGCTCACACCTTAAAAAAAATGATGGAGAATCTTAAAGATCTTTTTATAGACATAACTTTTGAGCAGATTCCTTGCATGAACAATAGAGCAGTAGACACCATGGCAACAATTGGATCACTACTAGACATGTCGAACAACATTTTTCAATGTGAATTCTTATTAGAACAACTTCTTGTACCGACTTTCAAAATCCCTAAATCTAAATTCACGTGTGTTATTGTTGGTCCTGGATCCCCTTGGTACCATGACATCTTTACTTACCTTAACAGAGGAACCCTTCCATCGGGCATCACCCCAAACCTTAAAAAGACCTTTTATAAAAAAGGGATCCCGATTTGTGATCCTAGGTGATACCTTTTACCATCGAAGCATCGAAGGGACATTATTACGATGTCTTAGCCAAAAGGAAGCATTAACTAACTTAACAGAAGTGCACGATGGCATATGTGGGTCCCATTCTAGCGGTATGACATTAGCTAAGAAAATGTTGAGGACGGGGTAATATTGGCCAACCATGGAAAAAGAAGCTCATTAGTATGTGTGAAAATGCATCCAGTGTCAACAACATGGTGATTTGATTCACTCTCCAACTCAAGAATTGCAACCAATGATCACACCATGGCCTTTTTCATAGTGGGGACTTGACCTCATAGGAAAAATCACTCCAACCTCATCCAATGGCCATAAGTTCATCATAAGTGCCACTGAGTACTTTACTAAGTGGGTTGAAGCCATTCCTATGACCTACATAACAGGAAAGAAAATAGCCAAGTTTATCCTGAATTACCTGATTTTCCATTATGGTGTACCAGAAACCCTCATCTCAGATAATGGAACCCCATTCAAAAATCAGGATGTGAAAGAGTTGTGCCAAAAATTCAATATCCAACACTAATTCTCTACACCATACTATCCCCAAGGCAATGGCCAAGCAAAAGCAACAAACAAAACTATCCTAAAAATCCTAAAGAAAATAGTTAACGAAGCTGGTTGTGACTAGCATCTGCAGCTAAATCCCACTCTTTAGGCTTATCAAACTAGTACCACACACCTACAGGATCAACCTCTTTCTCCTTGGTCTATAGATAAGAAGCCATCTTGCCTATTGAGGTTGAGATCCCACCATTGCGAGTGTCACTAAAGAATCTAATAACTAAAGAAGAATATAGAGTGTCTCAACTAAATGAGCTGGAATTCCTAGATGAACGTCATCTTGATGCCCTTAATCACTTGCAAGTGTATCAAAACTGATTGAAATGGAGTTATAACAAGAGAATCAAATGTCAGTTGTTCCAGGTAGGCAATCTTGTCTTAAAGAAAAATCAGAAGAACCTTCTAGATCAAGACAACAAAGGAAATTTTGAGCCTAACTAGTTGGGTCCCTTTGTCATCACAACAAGCTATAGATCAGAAGCATACCAACTGTCAACCCCTGAAAGTGAACCCTTGCAAGAGCCAATCAACAACTTGCATCTCAAAAAGTTTTATGCCTAAACATGAAAGGTATAAATCAAAAAATAATAAAAATCAAAAAAAATGAGAAAAAGATTGAAAAAAGTAAAGAAAAAAATCGTCCTCTAGTGAAAACCACTTTGGTGGCGCTTTAGGCAAGTACCTTGGTGAAAACCGGGCAAACAAGCGCCTTGCATAAATAAGGTATCTTCATCTATTCTTTGGATCTTTTGACCTATCATTCTTTGCATTGCCATTCATCCCCCATCTATGTCCTTATCATGGCTTGTCGTTGTAAGGTATCATGAACTCTTTAGCACTACTTGGCATATTACCAAGGTCGGTCTATCTTGCCTTTATCGAAGTAGGCTAACACATCACACTAGGGGAATTTCGTTATGCATCACAATCAAGTTCTTGTATATATTGAGGTCATGGGACATCCTATCAGAAAACACCAAAAACATTCATAAAATCTTATCCATAAAATCCAAAAACATTTGCAAAATCCTGTACAATGAAAATCCAAAAACATTTAGAAAATTGTAAAGGAAAATCCAAAACATCCAAAAAACATCAAAATCCCTAAAATGGTCGAAATTCAAAAAATCCAAAAAACAATCTCTCCTTGTCGATCTATGTCATCTTTGAGCTTTAAAGTGGGAAAGGCCATCACTAATATGCCCCTGAGACACCCTAGGCCAGTCCTTTAGTGGTCTATTGTAATTAGTTGTCGTCTCTCATTTGTTCATATCTTTGTCTTGTAAATCAGTCGAGTCAATCAAACTACATGGTCTCTGTGTGTATAACGTAGGCAAGTCTAATATTTGATCAGCCCCCAAGGCCCCTAGGATAGGTCCTTAGGTTAGGTTCTTGGTCGAAACTCAAAAATTTAGAAAACCCCTAAACATCCAAATAACTTTCGAAAATCCAAAAACATCCAAATATCTCGAAAAATCCTAAAACATCCAAATAACTTTTGAAAAACAAAAACATCCAAATATTTCAGAGAACACAAAAACATTTGAAAATTAGAAAATACAAAAACAATAGAAAATGTTCAAAAGACCTAAAAAGCCTCAAATATTCAGAAAACCCTAAACAGCCTCGAAAAATTAGAAAAACAAAAACATCCATATAAACTTTCAAAAAGCCCAAAAATAGCCTCAAAACATTTTTAAAATACCAAAACATTCAAATATTTCAAGAAAATCCAAAATTCCATCCATCCCATCTCACTTTCACCTGCAATAAACTTTCACCCATAATAAACGATCGTCACCTTCACCCTTTGGAAAGACAAGTAGAAAGAAAACATAGCAAGTTGTAAAGTGTGAACCCAAAAGTCAAAATCTAAAGTCTAAATCATAGGTAAATGCGTCAGTGAAATTTATGGAAATAGCTCATCTTAGCATCATTATCCTAACATCAAACAACCCTCTGATCAACATGTCCTAGGATGTATCCTTCCTGCAATGGACATCAGCATCAGATATCACTTTAGCTAAACTTAAACTAGGCAAGAGCTATAGATAACACTGACTATTCATCTTTGATCTTTTCTTATGATTTATCTTAATGACCCATTCCAATGACCTCTCGATGATGTCTATCTAAAATGATTTAGAGAGAAAGGAATGGGGCATCGATCCTTATCTTTCATTTGTTGTTCTTGTGGATACTCTTGTAAAATAATCTTGGCGCATACTTGCTTAGTTGTGTGTAGGAAGGTCATTTGGAGTATGTTGTTGACTATTGTGTATGTGTTGATCCAATATGTTCTAAACCTCTAACTTGCATTCCAACAACATTTATGTATGTCAAGGTGTGAACAAGAACTATCCTATCTGCTTATCGAGTCAAATTATATTACACTAGATACAAAGTTGTCATGGTTATCAATACCTTGATGCATCGTGTCTATGTGTTATATCAAACAATAAGGAATGACGGAAAATCCCAATCCTGAAGTGTGAGCACCCATCTTGCATTTTTCATTGTCTCGTCACCATCTCTAATAAAGTCTCGATGGATCAAGGACTTGTTGGATCTTTTGAAGCAATCATCATCAGCAATGGTTAATCATTCTTTATTCTTCTATATTCTCTCCACACTAACTTGGTACCATGACACACAAAAAAAGTATTAATGCATCCACCCTACATCCACAAACCATCATAGCATCCATCTCTTAATAATTTGCATATCACATCATACATTTTGCATTATCATTTAAATTGTGATGAATAATATAGATTTGTTATTCTAAACATCTTAAATCATTGCATATCATAAGCATTTGCATCCATACATCCATATGCATGCATCATCGTCATCATAAAACATGCATAGAAAATATACAAAAAGAAATGCATCCACATCATTTGCACCCATAACCTCTGCATATCATAATCAACTATCCATGTCATATCATGAAAAGATAATGAAAAAGAACATAACATTGCATTCATCCATAGCAACGCATATCACATAGGCATAAAGATAAGTGCATCCATACATGATCATATATATGCATTCATACTTCATCCATACATGAAATAAAATGAACACATCATAAGCATGAATCATTTGTATCTGTATCATATACATATCAAAAAATGTGTCATGGTACAAAATTTGGATCAGTGTATGTACATCGATGATAAGTACAATATCCATGAGGCTATCAAAAAGGAGCCCATGAATGTATATCGGTATAAAGAATGGGGAAAAATTAAAAAGTGTCTATACATTAAAAAAAAAAAAAAGAGCTAGTCTTGGTGACTGCTACCCTCTCCAACCTATCACTCAGGTTGATCCTCTGCTCAAGGGTGTGCATCACTCCGCTGTGAAAAATTAGGTTGTCGAAGAGCCGCTAGAACATCCCTATCATAAGGCTCTCAATCTGTTGACATCGAGCCACCTCCTGGTCTCTCTCACCTATAATAGTTTGAACTCTCTGTAACGTAGTTCCCTCTCAGTTGTAACTACAACCACCTACTGTCGAGCTTGGTCTCACTCAGCAGTCAAAACCAAAATGTATTGGAAAGCCTGATCCTACTCACCTATCAAAACCTACACCTATTGTTGCAGCTATTGTATCTACGCATCTCTAGCATTCGGCGATGGTGGTGGTGGTGGCACTGGCTATTGTTGCACTACTAGAGGTTGTTGTCCCACTGGAGGAGCCCTTGGAACCTGTCCATCCTGGCCTCCCTGTCCTCTACCCTTAACTACTCTGCCTCATGGTCTCCCTTTAGGAGGAGCCCCTGGAGGATCTATAAGTCACCTCAGAGGGATGAACCATGCATCATAAGCGAGAGTAGTTTGTGTAATGGGATAACCCTGATCATATGCCCAAGGCTAGGCAACCAACTAGCGAAAACTCTTAATGGCCTCTGGTGCTGAAATCGTCAGTCCCCAAGTGGGAACCTCTCTAGCTAATCATGCAAAAATGGCTTTGTAGCCATCATCGGGCATGTCCTAGACATCACCAAACTATCTAGCCACTCTGTCTAGAAGGTACCACTCAATCATCATGTGCTCACGACCCTACATGTATTGGGTCTGCCTAGCAAAGTATAACTGTTGTATATCATCAAACCATGGTGGCATCTAAAGCCATGGTCTCCACCAGAACACGGTCATATCATCTATCACCCGTCACCAGTATGGGAGCCCAGTCTGTCCTTTGTGCCTGAGCGTGATGGCACCTCAATATCTCCATATGACAGGATCATCTGGCTCCACGTCTGCCATCTACACAATCGGCTGAAGCACTGCAATGTGCTCCCATGCCCAGATATGAAGGAGTGTCACACCTGCACCAATGACTCTCCAGTCACAATACATGAAATCATGCAAATCATGGTACAAGGAGGTCAGCATCACGAGCCCCCACACAAAAAGATTCCTCCAATATAGCATCCTCTACCAAGCCAAACCCTAACCTGGATTGAAAAATTAGCCACGTCTGTCTGGAGCCACCAAACCTAAAATGATGGCTACAAAAATCAATCTGAAGGTTGGCACCTGACCTCTGTATGTATCTAAATCTATCTGAGAGGTGACCAATACAATTTACTCCATACCCATCACCTCTAAGCAAGCATCGAATCCAGCATTAGGATCATAAATCACGCGATCACCATGGATAGGCAACCGCAATATCCGACACACATCCTCCAAGGTCACTGTCACCTCTCCCATCAGAAGGTGGAAAGAAGTCTCGTTGTCCCATCTCTCACACAATGTTATCATCATAGCCAAGTGCGTCCTGATCACTGGTGTGTATGCAATATACCATAATCCGATCTCTCCTAGGTGCTCCTAGCGCAACTTTGAAAGATCACCCAATCTCTCTAGTATGGTAGGCCTATGCTCTCTAGACATCAATGGTGGGAAACTCTCCTAGATCCATGAAGCCCACGACATTGGGAAATCATCAAAATTTGAAGTTATTTGGAATTTTTGACTCAGAAATCACAAATGTGTCGCTATATTTAAAATTCAAACAGCAATGCCTGATGCATTTCAAATCTCAAATTGACAAATGTGTTGTAATAAATACGCGTCACCATTTAAAATTTGGAACCCTAAATTCAAATCTAGAAAAATGTCACCCTAGACATATGCGTCACTATATATCGTTTGGGTGTCGTCGATTGAAGTTTGGGCGTCGCTATATAGCGACACCCCCAAATTCTAAATTTTAATGCCTAGTAAATGCATCAAAATTTCAAAATTCAAATCAAGTTTTGAATCACATACTAGTGGTCCTGTGCCTAGAAGTCGTTGGAACTCACGAACTCAATCAGACATGTGTCAGGGAAGCTCATGGCACGCCATGTTGTCGAAGGGTTAGAGCTCAATTTGCAAGAATTTCTAAAGGGTGAATGCACAAATGAATTGAAAATTACCCCTCTTAGCCTATTTAAGAATTAGGGTTTTGGCCCTAATTTAACCTTTTTAATGGGGGTTATTATCATTTTCACCAATTTTTCCAATCTGGACCTAATTTTGCATCATATTTTGTGTTTTGGGCATTATTCTTGCATCCCAGAACCTTTCTAGACCCTTGGGGCAGCTTTTCAGCCTTTATCAAGAAATCAACCCAAAATTTGAAATTTCTACCTAATTTCTCAAGGGGGCTGGGAGTCAACTAAATCCTTCCACTAGGGCATCTAAAAAAAAAAAAAAAAAATTGATTCGGGCAACATTTTTCATCTAAAGAGTGTTATTCTTTGAACCGAAGCAGTAGGTACCTTGCTTCAAAGAGGGGCAAAATGTAGACACTGAAAAATGTCCTAATCGATGTCATACACTTGAATCAGATTTATTAACATAATTTCATCTTTATCCATCCTCTTTTCACTTAATTAATTCAATTATCCTAGCTAATTAATTAATTTCATCATTTTCATCTAATTGGCCTAATTAATTAAATTGGGAAAATTCACTAACACTTCATCTTATTAAATTAAATACATCAAAATATTTAATTTAATCTCCTAAGTCATCTTATTTAATTAAATAACCCTAAGTCATTTAATTAAATATCATTTCACCCCTCCCCTATTTATTAAATCATCTAATTTAATAAATATCTCTTATTTCTTCTAATCCCCTAATTGCATAAATTAAACCTTGTTTAATTAGCAATTAAACTAATTATTCCTCTAATCAAAGGGAATATTCCTATGGAATAGGAAATATTCTTTATCCTTTTTGCACAATTAAAACTTTGTTTTAATTTGTAAAATTATATTTTTCCTCATCCAAATGGAATATTCGAAGGAATGTTCCCTCTCCTCCAATCAACTCACTTAGCTTCAAAAGCAAGTTAACCCTCTTACCTTTCTAGCAAGTTACCTTTGACCTATGTGAGCAGGTCAAAAGTGTGTTTGTTTGAGGTAATTGTGAGCCTTTGATTAACCTTCACCTTGTATTCTCATCCGTTGATGACAATCCATGATCCATGCCTCTCATCTCTTTCATCCTAAACCGTTGATTAAGCTTTTTGATCTCAACCACCCATTCCTCATTTTCTCTCCTATAAATAGATTACTATTTGGAGACAAATGGATCCATCTTTTATTGCAAATTCATGTTGTTGAATTTACTCACATCCATATTCTCAATTTGCACACATTTAGCTTATTTTTAGTAGTTGCATAAATAGCTTCAAGCTTTCATTAATGGCTTCCATCCATCCATCTTAGTTTGTAAATAAATTAGGGTTTTCATCTTTTAGCATCATTTTAGCTTTAATTAGCTTAGATTAGCTTATCAATTGCATAATTAGATCATTTACAGCATAAAATCATGGTAACTTAGCTTGCATCATGTTTATTTTGTGCATAATTTAGGTTTTTCATACACCAAACATCATGGTTTCATCAATTTTCTTCTATAGAATCAACTGAAACAAGCTCACTATCACATGATTGGGAAAGGGTCGTTGGTCCACATCAACGCGACACCAATTCCACAACACGATAAATTTCAATGGATTAGAGTAGATGTTTTCTTTAAATCTTTCATAAGATTAGCATGTTAGTTTTTTTGATAAAATGTTTACTTTTAATTTTGATTGATTAATCTTGTTGAGATTCAAGTATTGTTTGCTTCATTATGCTTCAATTCTTCATGAATCAAGCATGATTTGGCCCATAACTGGTATCCTCGCATCGACAATACCCTTAATAAACATTATGTTCTACTGAATTTGTACACATTCAACTCATCTCACATGTCTTTGATTTAACCTACCTTGGCTATTTAGGTATTGTAATAGTTGATGATCTATATACAACGTAGTTTCTCTTGGAAATAATTAATTTCTTAATTTTATCACTACTTGAACTATGACATATAATTCTCGATCATACAACAAATATTTTATTTTGCATCACTCAAATTATCACTAATGTAAGCTATATAAGTATCTCTTATTAGCTTAAATATGATTCAATTACTTTACTACTTGTATCACAATCCACTTGGAATACCTTATCAAAATATGATAATGCTAAAATTGGTTGTTCAATAACATTTTCTTTAACAATTCAATATTTCTATGTGTATAAATAGTCCACTTGAATTCCCTTTTATCTCCTCTAGTTGTCTCAATTATTAGCACACATTTACCACTAAAATTTCTAATGAACTTTTATAAAAGTTTTCCAATCCATAAAAAATGATTACCTTATAGATACTCTCTAGTGTAGGCAAGCCAATAATTTCTTATTCCTTATCTAGATCCATCTCCAAACCCTCTATTGAGATTATAAATCCAAATATACCCTTACTTTATGAAACTACACTTCTTGGTATTTATTTGTAATTTCTATTCGCTCAAACTCTACAATTCTAATTTTATATGCTCCAAATGGTTTTAGTAATTCTACTAAAAATAGAATATAATCTAAGTATAAAATCACAAATTTATCTATATAAGGTTTCAAAACTTCTTTCATCGGATTGAGGTGAATGATCTTTGCTAGGGTTTCTTGTGTTTGTGATCATTCTTGGCCCCTCTTGTGTGATACCACGCTTTAGGCGCGGGATTTTCTCATTTACTATGTGTACAACCACATTTACTATAGTTTTCTTGGTTTATTATGCCTTCAACTAGCTCTAACCCAATAGTTCTTGTTGGTGTTGGCGGTTCAACGACTCTTCTCAATGGATCCTCCTCTGAACAAGCATCCCCAGAAATTTGTTATGAAAGTGTTCCACGAGGTACTTTGATTCCTCGACTGATGTGGTATTACCCATGTTGAATTTTTATTTTTCATGTCAATGGTTAGAACAACATACACTTGTTGGTTATTTTTTTGGGAGGACTCCCCCTAAAAGTGTGCTTAAAGAGTGGGTTCAAAATGCCTGGGTCCCTCATGGGGTCTGCCTTGATATGGTCCAAAATTTGATTATTATTTTTTTCTTTTTCACTTTGTGGAAGTCAGTCATGTTCAAGAAATCCTAAACCATGGTCCTTGGTATGTCTAGTCCTCCTTGCTAGTTTTCCAACTGTGGAATTGTGACTTCATTGTCGCAGATGATACCAAGTTGCAGGTTCCAATCTGGATTGAGTTTCTTGGTTTGTTGTTGCCCTATGTGCATTTTTTGCAAAATATTACCTCCTCTCTAGGGAGGGTTATTTGTGTTGAACCAAATAGGTTCTTTCCAGCTCACCCTCAAAAGTGAGTCTGTGTTGAAGTGGACCTTTCACAGGATTTGAAAGAGTCCATTGATATCCAAATTGGTTCTTTTCGACATACCCAGAAGGTCACTTATTTTAATCTACCAAATACATGTTTTAGCTATCAGTCCATTGACCACAAGATTACGGATTGGCCTCTGGAAGTTCCTCGTACTCCATCACCGCCATGGGATGCTAAAAAGCCTTGTCAGGCAGAAAGTGTCACCGCCAAACTAGAGGAAAAGTGGATGATGGTTACTAACCAGAAGAATAAGTCCAATAGCTTTGGGATGGTTTCCAAAACCCCTGAGCTAGTTAAATAAGTTTCAAACCCTTCTATGAAGGGCAAGGAAGCCCAGATGGGCTCTAATAGCACTTCAATGCAGCCATAGCCTGAGGCTATGCCTCAACCTACCTCAATTATGATAGCACAGCTAATTGAGTCTCCTCCCATGTCGAGATTTCATAGGAGGTCTCAAATTCCTCGACCTCTGGAAGAAGGAGAATATGTTTAGGAGAAACAGAGACATTCATTTCCACCTTTTCAAATTGGTTCAGTCCCACCAAAAATTTTATAGAATCATTTCTCCACTATGGAAGAGGAGTTGAACTCCGATGATATGGAGGAGTTGAACTCTGATGATATGGAGGAGTTTCATTCATGAATTTTCTCTCATGGAATATGCAAGGCCTGACAGACCTCTCAAAGGAGTATTATGTTAGGGATACTCTTCAAAAGTATACTATTGTTGATGTTCTATGTCTTCAAGAAGTGAAATTTGTTGGTTTTTTGCTTTCTTCAGCTTGTCGTTCCATTTGGCCAGCTAGTAAAATGTATTGTACTAAACACGAGGCTGGACATGGCAAAACGGTCACCCTTCTATCCCCATGGTGGCATGCTTGTGTGGTTGATCATGAGTCTGACGCCACACACTGAATCATCTATATTCTTCTTAACATTGATAATCATTCCTTTGCGATTATTAATGTTTATGCCTTGAATGATGTTGTTGAAAGATCTCTTCTCTAGCGATGGATTGTTGACTTATTTCCAGTTGCTACTTGGCTAATTTGTGGGGATTTCAATATGGTTGAGATGGAGTACAAAAAGGATGGTACTCTATCATTCAAATGGGCGGTTGGCAAAAGAGAGGCTTGGTACTACATGCATAATAAATTGGGTATTTTTGACCCCAATATTGGTCGTCACCACTCTCATTCTCTCTGGAACACTGGCGCAATTATCGAGCTGGGTCTGACAGGATATTTAAATGCCTTGATCATGCCATGATCTCAGGTCAATCTTTTTGCTCTTTTACCAACTCTTCACCACTTCCAGTAAGGTTGTTAGTGGATGTGACATTGTTAAACCACTTTCCCATTACATTCTGTATTGAATGGGAATTAAGGTAGCCTTGTGCCAGCATGACTGTTGAATCCTCAGCCCACATTGGGCCACATCTGTATAGTTTGGAATCTAGAGTGTAGGTCACCTCACAATATAGGCTGGATTGTTTGGTGGAATGGTGTCATCACTCGCACTGTGAGGTTTCTATGCATTTATGGGTGCTAGCTGGCCATCTACCATAGATGGTCTTATGAAGCGACCACATCTAACCTCTGTGTTTCCACTAAGGCCTTGGTGGCTAACCCCTTTTCCCCTTCTCTACAAGTTAGGGTTACAGAGTTAAGGCATAAAAAACAAGTTGTTGATAATTATGCTACCAGAGGAGTGCAAATCAAGGCTAGACTTCACTAACTTAAAGTTGAAGATCATTCCTTGAAAGAAGTTTGATGAGGTATAAATGACCTCATGAATATAATAAGCCAAATACCCTTCCTTATTTCTCCTAATCACTTTTACCCTGCCAATTGTTTACTTTTAGGATTAATAATTGCTTACTTTTCATAAAAATATGTATAATCTTTATTTCCTAAATCAATTGAAATTAGCTGACTAACACTGATTAATGGTGTAGCTTTCAGTCATTGTACAGGCCATTATGCACAGCCGAGTGGACTTTAAAGTGGACTTCAACCAGTTGAAGATAAAGTGTTGGAAGTCTAGGTGTTGGATATTCTAGAGTGCATAATAGAACAAGTCTTTCAATTCTTTCTATTTACTTTATGTTTAAAAAATTTATGGGTCCTCTCTGAGCCTTTAATATGTTTTATGTTATGGACCTCAGTTCGTTTGTTAGTTAAAATTTTGTTAGAAGAATTTTTCAATGGTGATCTTCCACCATCTGAAATCTAGGATTTTGTTAGCAGTTTAGTATATATATGTAACCGCCAGAAGCAATGAAACAATGATATCATTATGCTGTTATAATATGCTTTGAACTATGTCTTTGTGTTACACTTTTTCTAATATGAATAAAATAATCTCTGCCAATCTTATTCTAAGTTACTAGTTTTGTGCAATGGAATTGTTATTGATGAATTCATTTTGAAGATACAGAAGTTCATGTGATCTAAGCTAAGCGTTAAAAAACCAAAGAGCTGGCCACTCGGGGGAATCACGTAGAATAGATAGATAAGTATTTTTATTTTCAATTTTGTTACTTTTATTTTGTACATGATAAATGTGAATGAATATTATTTGTATGTGTCGAGCTCTGTCAATTATTCCTACAGGTCATAGTTTAAGTTTTCCATCTTTTAGTTTTATTTATCTAAAATTCTGGAGCACCCACTCTGGTTGTTAGTTATAGGTTGTTAAGTTTACTTTTTGTTAACAGTTAGTTGTTAGTCAATTAGTTGTTTTCATTTAAACTTTACAGTTTTACCACAAGTAATCCTTTTAGGTAGTTTATATGCTTTCTATTTTAAAGTGTATATGCTTTCTAGTTTAATCAATTTATGCTTTCTAGCTTAACAATTTCATGCTTTCTAGCTTAACAATTTCATGCTTTCTAGCTTAACAATTTCATGCTTTCTAGCTTAAACAACT
>VDFB02329959.1:0-15602 GCA_007258455.2 Sequoia sempervirens | reverse complement strand
CCTTTAGCTCATCAATTGATAAGTAGAGAGTATTTTCCTGACATGTCAGAATTATGATATTGCTATCATGATTCAAGCCCAGAGTGTAGTTTTGAGTCAAACTCATTGACCCATGTTTCATGAGTAGTGGTCCAACAAGAACCCATCTCTCATGATATCGAATGGTCCACTTAGCACTCATTGCATCTAGGTGATGCTCACAGAGGTGAAGCACTAGTCCATCCGGGGAGGTCACCCATCCCAGTACTGCTCTAACTCAAGCAGCTTAGCAGGGAGTTTTCTCCAAGGTTAAGCCCGCTTGATTTGTTACCCCATTTGCAAAACCTTCAGCAAGTGTTGTGCCTTATGAACCATTCATAATAGAGCCCCTTTAGCTCATCAATTGATAAGTAGGAGGTATTTTTCCACAGCATGTCAAATTATGAAATAACTGACTTATTAAGAGTAATGTTTATGTAACCCCACACAAGTTGTGGGTATGACTAAATTGATTTAATTCAATAGTGAATGTAAATCATGCATCAAAAGACCAACTAAAAGAAGGAAAACACATAAGAGGGAGGTCATGTCCATCATTTCCTTAAGGGCTGATGTAGGGTTGACTCATTAGTCTTCAACTTGATCTTCCATGTCTTCAACTCCTCTTTCTCTTGATTTCCAGTTACACCTGTAGTTGATTAAAATTTTTGTTAGAGATATGAGCATGAAATCCAATTACATGTTTGATCAACAGACATATAATTTATAGCCATTATCAAATCAAATCAACTTAATCATTATCAAACAGATAAATGAAAAGTGTCAAGTCAAATCACTAGGAAGCAATCATTAATTCACTATTTTTCTAACGTGTTTGCTTCATGTGTAGATATAGGAAAAGTAATGTTGTTGTTCATCAAATTACTATATGAGTGGTATAAAATGTAGCTCCCACAAGGGTTGAGCCCAACTCATAATAATGGCATAAGCATAGTATGGAGGAAAATCAATTAAATCCATTATATCAACTTTTCAAAAATAGTGAACAGGCATACATATTGAGTTCACAAAGCAATCATCAAGGGAGATCACAATTCCATGAAGGAATCATCAAAAAATTCAATGCATCTTGCTTACATCAAATGAAATGGTCAAATATTGAAGAATATTTCATGTTTGCATAAACATCAAAGGACAACAAGTGCTATTTCATTTACAAAATCTTTGTGGTATGATGTCAAGTAACTCAGAGATGGAGGACAACTTAACTATTTTTTCAGTCACAAAGGAAAAATACACACTCTCAAATTCCAAGTATAAGAAGGATGTAAAAAAAGAAAGATATAACTCTTTCACAGAAGCAATAAAGTAAAGGTTTTTTTTCCTTATTATTTAAATATGGAGTAGAATTTATGTTATTTGAATGAAGCTATAGCATACTGAAAAATGTAGAATGCAAGGTGATCAAGTCAAGATGTAGCATGAACTCAAGATGTAGATAAATGACATACATAAAAATGCAAGCTACAAGAAGATTATAAATGAATGTTCATTATTCATTTTTTGTTACAAATGCATATTTGAGAGGGTAAAATCATGGTTTTTTAAAAAACAATATGAAACAAGAACAACATATGAGTATATGTAGAAACCCCCAGGAAAGGTAGAGGTACAAGATCATAAATCTGGATGGAAACCAAATACCCAGATTGAGAGTTTAGTATGGCTATAACTTATTCATGAGAATCAATGCACAAAATGAAAGAAAAATGTGGAAAGCCTCACGAATGATGGAATTCTTGTTTAAGGAGAAACTCAGAATTGTCATTGAGGCTATGGCTTGAAATTAGCAAAAGGTTTGAAACTCTTTCAAGTCAGGGATTGAACCCTTAGTAAAATTACCCATATTTCTAATGGCAACTTGATAATTTGTCTATCTGTTAACAAAAAATGACCCTCAAAGAAAGAAGAAATGTAAGCTCTTAGCCACGGATTAACCATGATTATCCATGTATAGAGGCAAAGAATATTCATTATTTAATTCATTTCTAGATTCCAATTAAGTATTTTTCCAAATTAAGTGAAAAAGATGAATTTTCAACTTACCCAGATTTATGTATGAGGAGAGATCTTTCAAAACTTGTGGGATTTCTTCTATTTTTTCCTCAAAAAGATTAGGAAAAATTTATCAATGGTGGCTAAGCAAGAAGACACCAGTCGACATAAGCAAAATGATTCGGAGAAAAACATCAAAAAATAATAGAGAGGACACCAGTCGACATAAGCAAAATGATTCAAATGTAAAAATTTATTTTGAGTGATTTATAAAGCACTTCTAAATAAATGTTACTTATGAAATGCAAAATAGAGATGCAATTTTCAAATAATGAGATAGGCCTTTATTATTTGCATTTGATTCAAAAATGTAAATCTTTATTTAAGTGATGGAATATAAATCACTTCAAATAAAATATATTTGAAATGCAAAAGTAGAGATACCATTAAATGTTGATGGGAGATTTTAAAAAGGGGTTGCTTTAAAGTTTTAAAGATTTGCATGCATCATGGGAGAAGTTGAGTAAATTTTTTCAACATGTGGAGTGAAATTAGGGAGATTTGGTCACTTCACCTTCAATTAAGAGTCCAATTGATGGAACTTCAGTCAAGGAGCAATTTAAGGCACATAACACCTTGTTTCAATCAGTTACAACCCTATTTTGGAGGGGTTTTCAGTTGCATACAACCCATGAGGTTGTTTTGAGTTTCACAACTCTTTGTACATTTTTCGAGGAGTTGCTTTCAGTTACATGCTTGATTTGAGGGAGAGGAAGGACAACACATCATTCTTGGAGCCATAATTCAAAATTTGAATTCTTGGAGTCTTTTCTATAAGTCTTCTTTTCTCTCATTTCTTTCTCTAGTTCTGAGTTTGGTGACAATTGTAGCAAGTGGCACATGCTTTGAAAGTCATTTCTTATGAGTACTATAGATTTGTAATGCAATTGTCTCCTATTTTTCAATAAAAAGCTTATTTCCTTCTCCATTATTCTTTGTTCTTTAGTATTGATTGTGAGTTATACGATAGAATATTGTGTCATCCTTTATTTTCATCAGATTCCTTCAATTTTGAATGCAAAGAATAGCATGTCATAGTGCAAGTCTGTGTAAATTTTTTCATTCTCTTGGATAAAAAATTGTAAAAACATTACTTTTTTCCTTTTTTGAACATCAGAAAATTCAAAGCCTTTCATAAGAATTATTTTTGTAGGCATGAATAACAGAGTTGTGAGATTGTATAGCTTTATTTGTTAAGTCATCTTGTGAGATTTTAGAAGAAGATTCAAATCATTTATGAGTTGGTGAATCACCTAGTAATCCATTTTTTTTAGTTTTTGCATTATCCTTCTTACCTTTTCCTCTGTTAAAAGTCGGTATTTACAAGAAATATCCAAAGGGAGCCAGCTCATAACCTGGAGGTCTACCCTCACCATAAGATACCCACAACCTAAGAGTAGTCCAATGTTGCATGGGATTTAGGAGTTTTTTTCAACTTGTCTTTGGGTGCAAATCCCCATGTTAACAATTTTGGCACGCCTAGTGGGACGTTGAACTGATTCATTAGTTCAAAAAGAGTTGATCTTGCTACTGTTATGGTGTGAGCAACAGTTTTCCAACCTTCAAGAAGGAAAAAATTTCACATTTGGTGTCTCCACAACTTTGGTTTAAGTAGTTTTCAGTAAGTACATGGGAAGTTATCAAACCAGTTGAAGTGTAGAACCTATTGAGCATTCAAAGCTACCATCAAGAAGTACCTATTTCAACTTTCAGTAATCCTTTGTTTTCTAATTTTGTAGTACAAATATCAAAAAATTCTACTGTTTCTAATAGTTCTTCAAGTAGTGTTATTTCTCCAGTAGTCAATATGGCTCATCCACCACCTAGGAATCAACCCTTTGTCTCATTTGATCAAGGAAGCCCCTTGAATTTAGCCCAACATAATGGCATTCCAGTAGCAACCCTTAAGAGCTTACCATTGTTTACTGGTGAAGATTAGACAACAGCCATTGAACATATTCAAGATGGGGCTTCATTGTGTGGTCTACATCATATTACTAAACAAGATATTGTAATAAGGCTCTTGGTAGCCTTTCTCAAGGTAAATCCTTCCAATGGTTCAGAGGTCTGCCTATAAACTCAATTTCAACATGGGACCAACTAGCAGAATGATTGAATAAATAGTTCAAAGATAAGTTAGACCATCTATCACTGGTGGAGCAGCTCACTACCATCAAAAGAGCTCCACATGAGCACTTGGTGGACTTCAAATACTATTTCAAGAAGACCTAGAATAGGATTCCAGCCTCTGTAAAGCCTTCTAATGATTATGCATTTTTTTTACTTGAAAGCTTTGAATAGTGATATTTCACTTGCAATACAGTCTATGGGTGGGGATTTTTTACCAGCAACATTTGATGTTGCTATTAGCAATGAGAATAGTTTAATCTAGGCTAGGAAGTTAGTGCCTAGGCCTCCAATGCCATATTTTGTTGATATAAAGCCAATTATCCATGTTTTACCACCCACTGTAGTTGTTGTTCCTTCATTTCTAGCTTTTAATACTCAAGTAGCAGCTCAAGAGCATGTTGTTCCCAGCCAATTTCAAGACTTGATAAGCATAAAAGAGAAAAATGATAACATACAGAACACCTTGCAGACCTTTGGTAATGAGTTGGTCAATATTAAAAAGTAGCAATATCATCCACCTTACCAAGCTCCCTTTCATTCTAATCCTCAAATTCAGAGGAGGAATTTCAATCAAAGGGCTTTCTAGCCTTATAGTCCCAACGCCCCTAGTTCTTCCAAAGAGGTAGTACTAGTGCAAAGTAAAATGGCAGCTGATTACGGATGGTGTTTTCCATGTAATCAACTGCATAACCAATCTACTTGTTCTAATGGTATTCTGAATCAAGCATTAATGGTGAAAAGTAGTGTTGTTGTTCCAAAAAATTCATCTCAGGAGGCTCATGAACATCAGTCTACTCATGCAAAACAAGGGAGTCCAAATGTCACCTTCATAAATTGGCAAGGTGGGGAATTTTGTGGGGCCAATAATGCACAAAATTAGTCAAGTGATCCTATAGCAACCAATACAAGGAGTAAGAAAAAAGTTGTAGAACTGGGACAACAGACTGATGGAGATAAAAGGCGGTCATCTATAAGTTCACAAGGTCAAATGAAGCCTTCTTCTACACATAAAATTTAGGTTTTTCCAAGAGTACAACCTGTGATGAGTAAATATCAACCTAAATCACAAGTTCAACCAGCACAACTACAAAAGGATGTTGTTGTTCTTAAAGGAAAACAGAAGGTTAGTACTGGTAACTTTAATATTTTAGATCATATGAATAAAACACATGTTAGTGTTTCCATGTGGGATTCTTTGGCTCTTCCTAGGTAAAAAGATTTGTTGCATTAGGAACTGTTATTTTTTTCTTTATCTGATGATGTATCTAATCAACAACCTTCAAAGGTTGGTCTTACAAACGATTCTCAATAAAAGAAAGAATAACATACCACCATAGTTAAGCCACCCTATTTTATGTAACTCTAATTATTGGCCAATAATTAGTACATAATTGTATGATTGATTCAGAGGCTAGCAATTTTGTAATGCCCAAACAAATTGTGGATAAATTTGGAATAGAGTATGATCCAGTAGAAAAGGGGGTATTTCAACTAGATGGTACTATTGTTAAAACAATAGGAGTCATTAAAAATATCAATCTCACATTGCACGCATGTCCAAACTTCTCAATATCTCAATAAATTTATGTCATAGAGTTGCCTCCATATTTTTCCATATGTTTATCATGAGATTTTATTGCTAAAATTGGAGGATACTTGTCCTTTGATTGGTCTCATGTGCTTTTTAGGACCAGGTATGGCACCAAGGTCACTATCAAATTAGAACCTGTTACTAAGGATCATATTGAAGCATATAATGCAAGTGTTATTAATACATTAGTTGCTATTAATTGTGCTCTTTTTGATTTAGAAGATATTCTTGCAGCTAAAGAGACTAGTACACAGATAGAAGATATCTTTGATGTTTTGTTGGATGAGTGGGCAGCTGAGAATGTTCATAATTATTCAAATGAACAACATTAAGAGGTAAATTTGGGAGTTTATTTGATGTATGAGTCTAATTTTGCCATTCCTAATCTTGTCAAGAGTGTCGAACAATAGTTTGATCAGCAAGTTAATGAGGTATGGAAGATGTTTTTTGATGGTTTGAGGAGTAAAAATGGTGTTGGAGGTGGTTGTATGCTCATTTATCCTACGGGTGACAAGTATTATTCTACATTCAAGTTCCCATTCAGTTGCACCAATAATACAACTGAGTATGAAGCTCTGATCCATGGTCTTCAATGGGAAAAAAAAAGAGAGGTATTTGATGTTTACAAGTTTTTGGTGATACTGAGTTGATTTTCAATCAAGTTAGAGGCCTCCATACTACCAAAAATGATCTTCTGAAATATTATAAGCATAGAGTATAGGATCTTATTGAATATTTTCAAGCTTTTAATTTGTTGTCAATTCCCAAAACTTAAAATAAACATGTTGATAGACTAGCAGCCATAGGCGCTCAATATGATATTCCTAATGATATCAAAAATTCTAAAAAATAATAGTATGTTAAAGTGATTGTCAGATCATCTATTCCTAACAATAATGAGAATTGGAAAGTCTTTGATAGTGATCATCAGATCATAAATTTCTTGAGAGAAGAAGCAAAATTTTCCAATGATAATCAAGAGAAACTCACACAACACTATGAAGATCAAACAATATAGCTAAAAACCAACAAAATACCCAAAGGCAAGTGGTTACATTAGAGTCTATTTTCAATACAGATGATCAAGTCAGAAAAGAAAAATCCAGCTTGCATATTAAAGAAGATCAATATCAAGGTGTTGAGATCTTCAAAGATAAGCTTTTGAAGCTTGGTAAGGTATGCACATTAGAAGAAAGGCATGCAACTTTTTTACTTTTTCAAGATTTTAGTGACATTTTTACATGGGAATATTCAGATCTAAAAGGTTTTGACCCTTTTATTACCCAACATACCATTGAGCTTGAGCCTAATGCTAAGCCTGTAAGACAAAAACAAAGGCCACTTAACCCCAAGCTTGATCCCCTCATGATCAAAGAGTTGTATAAGCTCATTGAAAATAGCATTATCTTTCCAATTAAACATACCTCTTGGGTATCCAATCTTGTTCCTCTGAGGAAGAATGGTGAAATCAAACTTTGTATTGATTTCAGAGACCTTAATAGAGCTTCCTTGAAAGATCGTCACCCTTTACCTTCCATGGAACAAATTCTTCAAATTGTTTTACGTTCTAAGAGATTCTCTTTATTAGATGCCTTCTTAGGATATAATCAGATCTTAGTTAAAGAAGAAGATCAGTTTAAGACAACATTTACAATTAAATGGGGTACAATGGCTTACAAGAGGATGCCATTTGGTTTGTCAAATGTTGGAGCTAATTTTTAGAAAGCTATGGACATGGCTTTCAAAGGTTTGATGTAGAAGATTGTATTAGTTTATTTGAATGAAATAATTGTTTTCTCAAAAAAATCAAATGAAAACTTTGATCACTTGAGAAAGATCTTTAAAAGGTGTAGAGACTTTGGTGTCTCTCTCAACACACAAAAATTTTTGTTTGTTGTCCATGAAGGTAAGTTGTTGGGATAGATCATATCAAAACATGGCATCTCCATAGATCCAAAAAGAGTAAGTGATATTCTTTCTCTTCCTTTACCAGCACATAAAAAAGGGTTGCAAAGTTTCTTAGGTAGAATCAACTTTGTTAGAAGATTTATTCTAGATGTTGTTGAATTATTAGTCCCTCTTACATCAATGTTAAAGAAAAATGTTTCCTTCAACTGGACTAAAGAAGGAAAAAGGGGTTTTCAGCTTATCAAAGAAGCACTTGTAGCTGATCCTACTCTATTAAACCCAAATTTCTCAAAATATTTTATGTTGTATACATATATGGAAATATTGATAGCATTGTAGTTGCGCTAGTTCAGGAGAATGATCATGGGTTAGAATAGCCCATAGCTTTTTTCAGTCAAAGTCTTAAAGATTATAAGCTTAATTATTCCTTTGTTGAAAATCATGTTCTTGTTGTCATCGGAAGTTTAAATAAATTTAGACATATTCTTTGTAACAACAGGATTAAATTGTTGGTTGCTCACCCTTCAATTAAGGAATTTTTGTTGAATAAAGACTTGAATAGTAAAAGCGTCAGTTGGGTGACTAAAGTGATGGAATATGATCTTGAGATAAAGGTTACCAATCTGATTAGAGGTAAAGGTCTCTATGAACATCTTATAGAGAATAGTAACAGCAGTACAGAAGAAGAAAACGTTCTCTTAGCTCATCAGGATGAAGAAAAAATTGCTACACCTGTTTCATCAATAGGTTGGGTGAAAGAAATGACATAGTTCTTATTAACTGGTGAGTGTCCTCCTGGTTTGAGTAAATAAAAAAGAAGGTACTATAGGTTGCATTCAATACCTTATGTACTTTTTAATGGTTACAAGTTGTTTAGAAAATATTTTCATGGTGTTTTGTTAAGATGCATAGAAGCTGATCAAGTTGATAAATTTTTACATGAGTTTCATGAAGGATCAGTTGGTGGCCATTTCTCTCCAAGAGCTACAACTCTTAAGATAATAAAAGGAGGCTATTATTGGCCTAATTTATTCAAAGATTCCCATTCATGGGTAAGAAAATTCAAGGAGTGTGCAATATTTGCAGGAAAAGAGAAATTGGTAGCCCTTCCATTACAGCCAATTCAGATTGAACAACCCTTTATCAAATTGGGTTTGGATTTCATTGGATTTATAAACCCACTTTCAAGTGTAGGCCACAAGTGGGTGCTCACATCCACTAATTACTTTTCAAAATGGACTGAAGTTGTGGCACTTAAAGAGGCTAATGAGATAGTTGTTCTGAACTTCTATGAAAAGTTGATAACCAGGTTTGGAGTTCTTGAATCAATAGTTTCAGATAATGCACTTACTTTCATTGGAACTAAAATATCTAATTGGGCTATTAGAAATGGTTTTTATTTAAATACATCTTCTAACTACTATCCTCAAGGTAATGGACAAGCTAAGTACACTAATAAGAACTTTTAAGGATCATTATAAGGACTATAGAAGGTAATCAAAGAGCTCAGCATACCAAGTTGAAATTAGCCTTGTGGGCTGATAGAATTACACCAAAAAGATCAACATAATTATCACCATACATGCTTGTGTATCGAAAAGAGGCAAGATTTCCTATTTCACTTGAACTTTCAACTCTTGATCTGGTCAATCAGCTTGATATGATTGAAGAGGAGCCTATGAAAGCAAGATTGACTCAGTTGATTGAACTGGAGGAGATTAGAACTGAAGCAATGAAGAAGATTGAGCAACACCAAGCTCAAGTGAATAGGTCATTTGATAAAAAATAATCTCCAAGATTATTCTAGGAGGGAGATATAGTGTTGAAGTGGGATGAACTTAAAAGAAAACCTAGAAAGAACACCAAGTTTGATGCATTCTGGATTGGGCCTTACATTATATAACTGAGCAGAAACAACATGTCTTCCAATTATCTAAATTGGATGGTGAAGTAGAGCCAACCCACTGAATGGGATTCACCTCAAGCATTGCTTTTGAGGTATGATCTAAATCTATACATATTTGAGTAGATTCTAGGTGTCAAATAAGTGTTGTTGCACATTGATTAGTTGCATCTTTGATTTATCTAAGTGTTGTTTTGCACAATTGGTTTAGTTTACTTTAAGTTTTTCTAGGGGAAAATAAGGAAAACCTTGATGTTAACTAATTATAGTTCAATCAAATATACATCTCTCATTCATAACATCAAATGAAGAACTCAATGTGATGAACAACAAATGTATACTCAATGGAACTATAATTAGTTGTAGCAAGATTATCAAGCAGTTACAACAGTGTGAATGAACTCTATACTAAGTTCTTGAGTCAAGAAAAGGTAGAAATAGACTCCATACCCAATGGATAAGCAAGGCAACTGGCCTTATTTGTTTAACAGGAAAACACCCCTGAGAGGTCACTAGAAATGTTACTAATTTTTAGCTTCCTGCTTAAATTATTGAAGATTTAATGAGCAATTATTTTGTGGGGTATAAAAGTTTTGATGCATAGTTCATCCAATGAACCTTTGTTTCCTAAATGAAGGGTTTTTAAAGAATTGATTTATCATAATTATCCAACAGTTTGACTAAAACTTTTGAACAATCCGAACAAAGCAACAAATAGTTCATTTAGAAAACAAACATTCAGAGGAGTGAAGTAAACAGACATTATTTTCTGCAATGTTTGTCATTGTTGATTATCGGAAAAGAATTGTAATTTTGAAGCAAAGTATGCTAAAATATATCATTCATTTAGATTACAAAACATATGCTTAAATAGATTCATATTAGTTATTTCAGATTATGTAATTGAGAAAAAGTTCAAATGGATACAAAACTCATTACATATTATGAAATAATTGATTTATTAAGAGCAATGTTTTTGTAACCCCACACAAGTCGTTGGTATTGACTAAATTGATTTAATTCAATAGTGAATGTAAATCATACATCAGAAGATCAACTAAAAGAAGGAAAACACATAAGAGGAAGGACATGTCCGTCATTTCCTTAAGGGATGATGTAGGGTTGACTCATTAGTCTTCAACTTGATCTTCCATGTCTTCAACTCCTATTGCTCTCGATTTCTAGATACACCTGCAGTTGATTAAAATTTTAGTTAGAGCTCAGGGCATGAAATCCAATTACATGCTTCATCAGTGGACATATAATTTACAGCCATTATCAAATAAAATCAACTTAATCATTATCAGATAGATAAATGAAAAGTTTCAGGTCAAATCATCATAAGGAAATCATTATTTCACTATTTTTCTAATTTTTTTGCTTCATGTGTAGATATAGGAAAAGTAATGTTGTTGTTCATCAAATTACTATATGAGTGGTGGAAAATTTGGCTCCCACAAGGGTTGAGCCTAGTTCATAATAATGGCATAAGCACAGTATGAAGGAAGAGCAATTAAAACCATTATATCAGTGTTTCAAAAATAGTGAACAAGCATACATATTGAGTTCACAAAGCAATCATTAGAAAATTCAATGCATATTGCTTACATCAAATGAAACGGTCATAATAATGTCCTTTTCCTTATTGAAGAATATATCATGTTTACATAAACATAAAAGGACAACATTATTGATTTACAGAATCTTTGTAGTATGATGCCAAGTAACTCAGAGATGGAGGACAACTTAACTATTTTTTCAGTCACAAAGGAAAAATACACAATCTTGAATTCCAAGTATAAGAAGGCTATCAAAAAAGAAAGATATTACTCTTTCACAGAAGCAATAAAGTAAAGGTTTCTTTTCCTTATAATCTGAATATGGAGTAGAATTTATGTTATTTCAATGAAGCTACAGGATACTGAAAAATGCAAAATGCAAAGTGATCAAGTCAAGAAGTAGCATGAACTCAAGATGCAGATAAATGACAAAGAGATAAAAATGCAAGCTACAAGAAGATTATAAATGAATGTTCATTATTCATTTTTTGTTACAAATGCATCTTTGAGAGGGTAAAATCATGGTTTTTAAAGAAACAATATGAGAAAAGAACAACATATGAGTAATATATGTAGAAACCCTCAGGAAAGGTAGAGGTATAAGATCATAAATATAGATGGAAACCAAATACCTAGATTGAGAGTTTAGTATGGCTATAACTTATTCATGAGAATCAATGGAAAAAATGAAAGAGAAATGTGGAAACCTTCACGAATGATGGAATTTTTGTTTGATGAGAAACTCAGAATTGTCATTGAGGTTGTGACCTTAAATTAACAAAAGGTTTGAAACTCTTGCAATTAAGGGATTGAACCCTTAGTAAAAATACCCATATTTATAATGGTAGCCTAAAAATTTGTCTATCTATTAACAAAAAATGACCCTCAAAGAAAGAAGAAATGTAAGCTCTTAGTCGCGGCTTAACCATGAGAATCCATGTACAGAGGAAAAGAATATTCATTATTTAATTCATTTCCAAATTCAAATTAAGAATTTTTGCAGATTAAGTGAAAGAGGTGAATTTTCAACTTACCCAGATTTATGTATGACGAGAGATCTTTCAAAACCCATGGGCTTTCTTCTATTTTTTGCTCAAAAAGACTCAGACAAAGTTATCAATGGCAACCAAGCAAGAAGACACCAGTCGACATAAGTAAAATGATTCAGTGAAAAACATTAGAAAAAAAATAGAGAGGTTGTGGCCTTTAAGCTTCAAAAGCCTTCCAAAGACAAAAAGAAGCTCCCAGATTTGACCAAAATCAAACTTACCTTGGCTTCAATCTTCAGAATCTGCAAAGAAATGGCGTTGAAGGAAAAAATTTCAAGCTCAAAAGCTCTAATGTGGTTTCATGATGTTGACGCCTCTTTCCTCAAGTAGCAAATGAAATGAAGATAAAAATGAATGTTGCCTTTTGTTTTAGGTTTTGACAAACCCTATGAGAAGGTCGATGGATAAACTTAAGTCATTTTTGCCATAGCTTTTTTCAAAAAGCTTTATTCATGCATGTTTGGTCGTGGCATATCTCTATGCCTTTTGTTTCATTTTTTTTTGAATGGTTTTGCATATCTCATAGGACTTAGTCAATATAAGTCTTTTTATGTTTGATTATGACTTTTTATTTTGCATTAAAATAGAAATGTAAAACTTTATTTTGAGTGATTTATAAATCACTTCTAAATAAATGTTATTTATGAAATGCAAAATAGAGATGCAATTTTCAAATAATGAGATAGGCCTTTATTATTTGCATTTGATTCAAAAATGTTTAAATCTTTATTTAAGTGGTGGAATATAAATCACTTCAAATAAAAGATATTTGAAATGCAAAAGTAGAGATACCATTAAATGTTGATGGGAGATTTTAAAAAAGGGGTTGCTTTAAAGTTTTAAAGATTTGCATGCATCATGGGAGAAGTTGAGTAAATTTTTTCAACATGTGGAATGAAATTAGGGAGATTTGGTCACTTCACCTTCAATTAAGAGTCCAATTGATGGAGCTTCAGTCAAGGAGCAATTTAAGGCACATAACACCTTGTTTCAATTAGTTACAACCCTATTTTGGAGGGGTTTTCAGTTGCATACGACCCATGAGGTTGTTTTGAGTTTCACAACTCTTTGTACATGTTTTGAGGAGTTGCTTTCAGTTACATGCTTGATTTGAGGGAGAGGAAGGACAGCACATCATTCTTGGAGCCATAATTCAAAATTTGAATTCTTGGAGTCTTTTCTATCAATCTTGTTTTCTCTCATTTCTTTCTCTAGTTCTAAGTTTGGTGACTTTTGTAGCAAGTGACACATGCTTTGTAAGCCATTTCTTATGAGTACTACATAGATTTGCAATGCAATTGTCTCCTATTTTTCAATAAAGAGCTTGTTTCCTTCTCCATTATTCTTTGTTCTTTAGTATTGATTGTGAGTTATATGATAGAATATTTTTTCATCCTTTATTTTCATCAGATTCATTCAATGTTGAATACAAAGAATAGCATGTCATAGTGCAGGTCTATGTAAGTGTTTTCATTCTCTTGGATAAAAAATTGTAAAAACATTATTGTTTTCCTTTTTTGAACATCAAAAAAGTCAAAGCCTTTCATAAGAATTATTTTTATAGGCATGAATAACAGAGTTGTGAGATTGTATAGCTTTATTTTTTAAGTCATCTTGTGAGATTTTAGAAGCAGATTCAAATCATTTATTAGTTGGTGAATCACCTAGTAATCCATTTTTTTTAGTTGTTGCATTATCCTTCTTACCTTTTCCTCTATTAAAAGTCAGTATTTACAAGAAATATCCAAAGGGAGATAGCCCATAACTCAGAGGTCTACCCTCACTATAGGATACCCATAGCCTAAGAGTAGTCCAATGTTGCACAGGATTTAAGAGTTTTTTTCAACTTGTCTTCAGGTGCAAATCCCCGTGTTAACAAAACTATCTCAATGTGATATAGGATAAAGGAATTTAAGATCTAAACCACACCTTCTCCTATATCACAATGGAAATGGGACTAAAAGTGATCTCAAACATCCACTTGGCTACTAACCTCAATGGAAGATCCAAAATGGTGGATCAAGGTTTTAGTCCTTTTGGGGTATGTGGGTGAGGATGATTTGATATTTTATTAAATGATCATTAATTGATTTAATTTGACAATGTGAAAATGTGGAAAACTATTATGATTTCAAGAAAATACATAACTAAAAGCCAAAAACAAGGTTTAGAAGAGTGGAGTGTAGACACAAAGGAACTTGGCATGCAAAGCTAAGCTTGAAATGGCTAGATAGGGATGTTGGCACCCTAGACCTAGAACTGTAGACACTCATAATTAGAATTCGGATCTCAGTTGGTCTCTATCTATAGGTTCTTCTTCTCTAGACTCAATGTCAAAAATTTGTTTGTTACTGATAAATTCCAATATCCCTAATTTGTTGACCTATAGAACTTGAATGCTTGATTGAGCAATTAGGTCTTCAATCCTTCTCTAATTCTCTTTAGATCTTCAACTTGTACGCAATATGGGAAAGGGTTGTGTCGTATAGGGGCTTGCTTAATTCAAACCCTATTTTGGTATTTCTACCTCCACAATGGATATGATGATGTAAAAGAGAGCTTATCCTCGATCAAGAAAATGTTAAATGATAAACAAGTGACAAATTGCAAATTGTTGCAACTTACCACTCAAATCTTCATTCCTTGATGGATTGAAGTCATTGTACTCATCACCTTCAAGAAAAATTGGATGCTTGATTTGAATTCTTGCAAGTGTTAGCACTCACAAAATAAATGAACACAAGACATGAACAAACTCACATGAAAACTTGATGCATTGCTAACATGATGCTTGAATGAAATAATGTTATAATTCTACTAATTTTTCTCTTGATTTCTTTTAGGATTCTCAATTACTCAATTTGAATTGCTAGCTCTTGTTATGATTCCCTTAGCATTTAAAATGGTGAAGAAGAATTGTATTTATATGCAATTATTTAATTTCCCATAAATTGATTACTGATAGCTAATGAATACTTTTTGATTTCTAAAGTTAAAATTTCAACACTAGTTCAAACCTAAAATTGGGGCCTAAATAGGTAGGATAAGGGAACTAGCACCCTAGCTCAGACCTATTTTGGGGCCTTAAATACCAATAAATAAATATTAATCCATTGTTCCTAATTAAACTTTGATTTTATGAAGATTATTATAAAATAGGAAAATTTAAAACATAATTGGGTCCAAGCACATAAGGGGGAGCTAAACCTAGTGTGGAATTTTCAAGAGTGACAACTTATGATGCTACATTTAGCCCCCACTTTAGTGAGATAATGAAATTATGCTTATGCTCACACTAATGTAAGGAGAAGCCAAGAAGGGTTCATTTATCTAACATTGAAGAGGTAGGATGACATCAAATCCAAGGG
>VDFB02329958.1:0-25646 GCA_007258455.2 Sequoia sempervirens | reverse complement strand
GAGTGATGCATATTCCTAGAAAAAATCCATGGATGAGGAGATGGTTGCATTAAAGAAAAATAAGACTTGGGATCTAGTATCTTTTCTTGGTGGATGTAAACTTGTTGATTGTAAATGGGTTTTCAAGAAAAAGTGTGGTCCTAATGGTAGTGTTGAGAAGTATAAGGCACGGTTGGTCGCTAAGGGGTTCTCACAGGTGGAGGGAATTGATTATGGGGAGATATTCTCTCCTATTGTGAAGTTGACATCTATTTAGATCTTGTTATCACTTGCATTAGTGTATGACTCAGAAGTGGAACAAATGGATGTGAAGACAATGTTCCTTCATGGTGACTTGGAAGAAGAGATTTACATGTCACAATCAGAGCATTTCATTGAAAAAGGTAAATAAATTTTGGTTTGCAAACTGAAGAAGTCTCTTTATGGTTTGAAATAGTCCCCTAGAATGTGGTACCAAAAGTTTGATACCTATGTGTTTCCATTGGGATTTCATAGATCTAATTTTGACCATTGTGTATAATTTAAATTTGATAATGGTGGCATTCTCATTATTGCCTTATACGTATATGATATGTTGTTTATTGGGAATGGTAAAAGTATGATTTTAGATTTGAAGTTTTAATTATCAACGCAATTTGAGATGAAAGACCTAGGTGCAGCTAGGTACATTTTGGGAATGGAGATCACGAGAGACAGAGCTAACAAAAAGCTTTAGTTAAGCCAGAGAAAGTATGTGAACTCGATGTTGGAGAGATTTAGTAATCAATGGTCAAAGTTTGATACCTATGTGCTATCATTGGGATTTCATAGATCTAAATCTGACCATTGTGTATATTTTAAATTTGATAATGGTTGCATTCTCATTATTGTCTTATATGTATATGATGTGTTGTTTATTGGGAATGGTAAAAGCATGATTTTAGATTTGAAGTTTCAATTATCAACGCAGTTTGAGATGAAATACCTAGACCTAGGTGCAGTAGGTACATTCTAGGAATGGAGATCATGAGAGATAGAGCTAACAAAAATCTATAGTTAAGACAACATTCCTTCATGGTGACTTGGAGGAAGAGATTTACATGTCACAACTAGAGCATTTCATTGAAAAAGGTAACGAAAATTTGGTTTGAAAACTGAAGAAGTCTCTTTATGGTTTGAAATAGTCCCCTAGAATGTGGTACTAGAAGTTTGATACCTATGTGTTGTCATTGGGATTTCATAGATCTAAATCTGACCATTGTGTATATTTTAAATTTGATATTGGTCGCATTCTCATTATTGTCTTATACATATATGATATGTTGTTTATTGGGAATTGTAAAGGTATGATTTTAGATTTGAAGTTTTGAACAATTATCAACACGGTTTGAGATGAAAGACCTAGGTGTAGCTAGGAACATTCTAGGAATGTAGATAATGAGAGATAGAGCTAACAAAAAGCTTTAGTCAAGTAGACAGTTAGTTGTTCTTGTGATGTAGGGGATGAAGCTTTCTATGAATGATTGGCAAAAATATCCTATTGAGATGGAGGACATGACCAGAGTACCATATGCAAGTGCAATTGGAAGTCTAATGTATGTGATGGTGTGTACAAGACTAGACATTTCACAAGTAGTGGGAGCCCTTAGTCGTTTTAAGGCTAATCCTAGATGGGTGCATTGGGATGCGATTAATAGAATGTTCAAATATTTACGGGGCACTTTTGAGTATGCCTTGTGTTTTTGTGGTTATCGTAGTGGACCTCATGATTCTATAAGTATTCGTGGATATGTGGATTCAGATTGGGTAGGTGACATTGACAATAGAAGATCCACTAGTGGTTATGTGTTTATGATGTTTGGTGGTGCTATCAATTGGATGAGTAAGTAGCAGGCTGTAGTCGCTTTGACCACAACATTAGCAAAGTACATGATAGCCACTCATGCTTGGAAGGAATCCATTTGGCTTAAGAGATTGTGTTTTGATATTGGTTTAGATGCATGAAAAATTACTATTTGTTGTGATAGTCAGAGTGCCATTTTCTTAGCAAAGAACCCTATGTTCCCTGCCAGAACAAAGCACATTGGTGTTCATTATCATTTTGTTTGAAATATGGTAGAAGATGGTAAGGTGATTTTAGAAAAGGTTGACACTTTGATGAATGTTGCAGATGCATTGAAAAAAATAGTAAGCATAGAGAAGTTCATATGGTGTTCTGATTCCATGGGCCTTGGGCCTTGAGTAGATGATTTCATATGACTTTCGGCAGGTCTTCAACAAGTGGGAGAATTTTGGGATTAAAGTTCTCAATCTTAGAGTCCTAATATTAATTTAATTAATGTATTATTGTATTTATTTGTATTATTTATTTTCCTATGGTTTCATGTCATAAATTGGGACCAACTGATTGTGTGGCATCCTCGTCGGAGGTGACTCAATGACACATAATCATCCCAAGTGGACATAGGTGTCCCACTTTGGAATCTTTGACCTATGATAGATTTTATGACGTGTCATAAGGCATATTTATGCATGGAGGAAGTTGGCACCCAAGATGGGTTATGACAAGATGTAAGAGAATCAAGTATTTTGGGTCATTTATGATAGATTCTCTTACAGTTGTAAGTGTTATGAGTATGGCAGATGTTATGACAGATGATATGAGAGATTCTATGACAGTTGTAAGGTATTTATCATAGTCTATATTTAGCATATTCTAGGTGCCCAAGCTTGGAGAAAGAATATGTTGAACCTAGATAACTAAGAGGGGGGTGAATCAATTATCATAAAACAATTTCTTGACTTTAATTAATCCGAAGAAATATTAAAACAATTAGATAATAATCAAACAAATATGAACATGAAAAAAATCAACACCATGCATAATGAACACCAGAATTTACGTGGAAACCCAAGAAGGGAAAAATCACAGAGAATGCTAATTCTCAATTATAAAACACCGATTAAGGTGACACCGGTTAAGGTAATTTTTACAAAGGCTCAATGTCAGTGGGCTCACTGCCTAACTATTATAGCCAAAGATAAAAAAGGCTGACTGCCAAAAGAGAAAGTCTCATTGCCAAAAGAGAAAGGCTCACTACCAACAGAAAATGGCTCACTGCCAGAAGAATGATGAAAGGGAATCCACCATTGAAATATTTGTCACCAACAATGACACCAAATAGAATCTCACTATTTGTTCTCTTCGATCATATACTTTCGCATACTTCATAATGTCTGTATTTTTAGATTCACATTCATCACACTTACTTTCATCAAACACAATCAACCTTTACTTATACCATTTCATGCCTTCACAATCTCCTAAGTAAGCCAAACATAATGTCTTCATAATCTCCTAAGTCGTCCAAACACAATCTGAATTGGGTCAACACAAAACATTCCCATGGTGGAAAGGAATGAAACGTGGACCATACAGAACCTCCTCGCTCAAATCAACACGCTACATATTAACCATGATATCCAAAACCAAAGAATAGAATATACATGTTACAGTGCAAACAATGTTCTGGGGCACATTAGCCAATTTCTAGATCGGTCCAAACCCATAAGAGTGTATCTCATTATGTTGCAAAATGAATGGGATCAGGACAAGCATGACCAAAGATAGATCATCACAACACAAAATCTGAAGCCAAGTTATGTTGACATCAATGACAACCATTAATGACAAAAATCAATAGCAACACATTCCAACAATCTCCCCATTTTTCATTGATGGCAACATTCATCAACAATAAACAAAACAACTCAATTTCAGCATCAATAGCATAAAGCTCCTTCTTTTCTTCTCCACCTTTTACATCAAGGAAAAAGAAAAAAAACTCCCCTCGAAAAACTTACTCCTCTCCCCCTATGAGGAAGCCACCAAGCATTGATCCAGATAAGGATGAGCATATAATATCTTGGACCAATGCACACCCTAGTGCAAATTATTGTAGACTAGGAGGGGGCAGAACCCCTAACTTCTATCGGAGATACTCAAAAGTATCTTTGCTCAATGGTTTTGTGAAAATTTCTGCAATCTACTCTTTTGTAGGTACATATTCAAGTCTTACCTAATTGTCCAATACCTTCTCTCTTAAGAAGTCATATCTAATGTATATATGTTTCGTTCTAGAGTGTTGTACTAGATTCTTGGAAATTTTTATTGCATTGGTATTATCACACACAATTGAGATCAGTTCATCAAATGATATGCCAATGTCCTTCAGCATGTGTTTCATCCATATTACCTGAGTGCAACATGAGGATGTTGCAATGTATTTAGCTTCAGCAGTAGATAAAGATACATAATCTTGTTTTTTACTTGACCAAGCAACCAATCGGGAGCCAAGGAAATAAGCTCCACCACTTGTGCTCTACTTGTAATCAACATACTTGGCCTAATCAACATCAATATAAGTTGTCAAAGTGAAATTTAGATCCTTTGGATACCATAACTCCATATCTTCTATACCCTTCAAATATCTAAAGATCATTTTTATTGCAACATGTGATTCCTTTGGTTTGCTGAAATATAGCTGCTAAACAAACAACATACATAATGTATGGTCTAGTAGCAGTCAAATATAACAATCCTCCAATCATTGACTTGTGCATAATTGCATCAACTTTAGGTGAATCATCTTCTTTTATCAACTTGCATCTAGTAACAATAGGTGTACAAACAGGTTTGGAGTTCTCCAATCCAAACTTCTTCAATAATTCTTTGGTATACTTGGACTGAGAAATGAAAATTCCTTTGTTGTTCTAATTTACTTGTAATCTAAGGAATAAATTTAACTCACCTATCATAGACATTTCAAATTCCTTCTGCATTTCATCTACAATTTTTTTGCACATATCATCATTTCCTCCAAAAATTATGTCATCAACATAAACCACAACAATCAACATTTGATATGAGTGAATTATGTAGTATAAATTACTGTCAGCAGATCCCTTTTGAAATCCTTGTCCAATCAAGTACTTGTCTAATCTGCCATACCAAGCTCTAGGTGCCTGCTTCAATCCGTATAAAGCTTTCTTCAAATTGCATACAACATCCGGGTCACTTCTGGACTTAAATACCTCTGGTTGCTCAATGTAGACTTCTTCCTTCAGTTCTCCATTCAAGAATGGTGATTTTACATCCATTTTATAGACTTTGAAATCCTTGAAAGCTACAAGAGCTAAGAATATTTAGATCGCTTCCATCTGGGAAACAAGGGCATAAGTCTCTTCAAAATCAATACATTTGATATGAGTGTAACCTTTACAAACTAATCTTGTCATGTTTCTCATTACTTTTCCATTTTCATCCAGCTTGTTCTGGAATACTCACTTTGTTCCAATTACATTTTTGACTACCAGTCTGGGCACAAGTTCCCAAGTCTAATTTTTCTCTATTTGATCAAGCTCTTCTTTCATTTCCTTCACCCAATTCTAATCATTGCATGCTTCTTCCACAATCTTTGGCTCAATTTCTGAGAGTAAACATAGTAACACTTGTTCTTGAGTTTCCTTCCTTCTTGTGATGATTCCCTTATTCTTGTCTCCAATAATTTGGTTTTTGGAGTGGTTTCTCTATACATACCTTGGGGTTTTAGTTGTAGATGTCGAAGCCTCCTTTGTCTCTTCTTTCTTATCCTTCTTTCCTTTGTTATTGTAAGGAAAATTAGATGCGGAAGCAACTCTCCTAACATCAAAACCTCAGGGAAGAATGCAGAGATACCTTTTAAATTTTACAATTATAGTCCAATTAAGATGCACATGAAAGAGACAACAGAAACAGAGTATTTGAAAAACACATATGAACACCAGATATACGTGGGAAAACCCTTACGGGAGGAAAAAACCCACCACACCAAGAGAAATCACTTTGTATTACAGTAATGGAGATTACATACAAATACCAGACTTATCATTCTGATGTCATATTTCAGCAGCTTTCACAAAAATCAAACTTGTACAGGAACCTTCAAGTTACAATCTTTACAGAATAGAAATTACTCTGATTATACAACCACATAGCAATCCGTAGATCCTTTGAACCATCTAACCGAGCATCATCTTCTATTCCAGACTATATTCATGTCGCCCCTGTCTGTCGAGCTTCTTCTCAGAACTACCACAATGAACTGTCTTCCAACGGTTCCCATTCGACTTCTCTGATTGGTCTACTACAAGCCACATAGGATAGTCTTCATAGGGTCAAAAGGCTTCAACTATGTTGGTATGTCGGTGAGACACTAACCGTGTCTCCCTGATGCCCAAAGGCTTCATTGCTGATATTGGCGTAGGTTCCAATAGTCAGCAAGACGATATAGCGAATGCCATGAGTCATACTAAATCCATTGACATTCATTTCATTCCTATCGGCAAGAGTTTCCTCGTCGACAAGACTCATATCACTATTCACAAGTCACACCGATCTCAACATTGCTATCGGCAAGACTTACTCATCAACAAGACTCATATCGCTATTCACAAGTCACACCAATCTCAACATTGCTATTGGCAAGACTTACCGCTCGCCAAGAGGTTACACCGTGACTTGTTATGTTACACCGAAGCATCCCATTGTCAGCAAGAGAATTAGCCTTTGGCAAGACTTCTTACTGAGGCTTCCATGTTACCTCAAGACCCCAAATGTATACCATCGATGAGACATATCACTGTCACCAGGAGTCCTTAGCAAAGCCTCCGTGTTACACCAAAGACTCCAAGTGTAACACCGTCGATGAGACTTCCAATATTTGATGTGACATCATATCGAAACAAGCCTTCCGGAAAGAGTTTCCCCAATGACTTCAAACTAAACGTTGTTGGCTAGATATCCATATCTGTAAGACTTCTTACCGAGCCACCATATGTTACTCCATGACTCCATGTGAAACATCCTGTCGACGAGACTTCTATATCGCTGGGACTTCACCCCGAACTAAGCCTTTTGGCCAAGGGTCTTCCCGATATACAATATGAATGGCCTGTCGGCCAGAGATCTCTACTTAGCATAAGGTCATACTGAACACATGTCATAGTGATAGGATCATTCGGTGAGACTGAAGCAAGGTCACAGTGACCTGAACTGTTCAACAAGATTCAAGCTGCTAGTCGGCCAGACACAATAGATGTCACACCAACTTGGCCCTTTTAGAGGTTTCAGCCTGTGGGATTGAGGCACACATTTCCAACAATCTCCCACTTGATGAAGATCACACAGGCACCTCCAGAGCAAAATGAACCTACTAAAAATCATGGGCACTAAGGCCCATTGAACTGGAACACCACCTGAACTTGTCTGTGCTCACTAGCTTTGTCAATGCATCTACAACATTCTCCAGAGTATCAACCTTTTCCAAACTAACCTTTCCATCCTCCACCATATCTCGTACAAAGTGGTACTATACATCTATATGTTTCATCCTGGCATGGAAAGTAGGATTCTTTGCCAGACGAATTACACTCTGACTGTTACAAAAAATAGTTATTTTCCCTACATCAAAACCAATGTTAGAACACAAAAATTTTAACCAAACTGCTTCTTTACAAGCATGTGTGGCTGCCATGTATTCAGCATCTTTAGTGGACAAAGCGACTACAGCCTGCCGCTTACTCATCCAACTCACTGCACCACCTTTCAACATGAAAGTATATCTACTAGTGGACCTCTTGCTGTCAATGTCCCCTGCCCAATCAGAATCCACATAGCCTTGAATACTGAGAGTCCTCTGTGATTCAACCAGGTTCCCATGGTAACACAAAGCAAAATTTGAAGTGCCCTTCAAATATCTGAAAACTCTCTTTACAACATCCCAATGTGTCCTTCCAGGATTAGCCATAAACTGACTAAGAACTCCCACTACTTGGGCAATGTCTGGCCTTGTACAGACCATTGCATACATAAGACTGCCAACCACACTAGCATAGGGTACACTGGTCATGTCCTCCATCTCAGTAGGAGATTTTGGATAGTCTTCAACAGATAGCTTCGTTCCATGCAAAACTGGAACAACTAGCTGCTTGCAATCATTCATGCAAAATCTCTCTAGAACATTCTTGATATACTTACTTTGACTAAGCCAAAGTTTTCTACTATACCATCAATGAGACATATCACTATCACCAGGAGTCCTTAGCGAAGCCTCCGTGTTACACCAAAGACTCCAAGTGTAACACCGTCGATGAGACTTCCAATATTCGATGTGACATCATATCGAAACAAGCCTTCCGGCAAGAATTTCCCCAATGACTTCAAACTAAACGTTGTTGGCGAGATATCCATATCTGTAAGACTTCTTACCGAGCCACCATATGTTACTCCATGACTCCATGTGAAACATCCTGTCGGTGAGACTTCTCTATCGCTGGGACTTCACCCTGAACTAAGCCTTTCGGCCAAGGGTCTTCCCGATATAAAATATGAATGGCCTGTCGGCCAGAGATCTCTACTCAGCATAAGGTCATACCGAACACAACATGTCATAGTGATAGGATCATTCGGTGAGACTGAAGCAAGGTCACAGTGACCTAAACTGTTCAACAAGATTCAAGCTGCTAGTCGGCCAGACACAATAGATGTCACACCAACTTGGCCCTTTTAGAGGTTTCAGCCTGTGGGATTGAGGCACACATTTCCAACAATCTCCCACTTGATGAAGATCACACAGGCACCTCCAGAGCAAAATGAACCTACTGAAAATCATGGGCACTAAGGCCCATTGAACTGGCACACCACTTGAACTTGTCTGTGCTCACTAGCTTTGTCAATGCATCTACAACATTCTCCAGAGTATCAACCTTTTCCAAACTAACCTTTCCATCCTCCACCATATCTCGTACAAAGTGGTACTATACATCTATATGTTTCATCCTGGCATGGAAAGTAGGATTCTTTGCCGTGCAAATTACACCTCGACCGCCACAAAAATAGTTATTTTCCCTACATCAAACCAATGTTAGAACACAAAATTTTAACCAAACCGGGCTTCTTTACAGCATGTGGCTATGTATTCAAATTTTAGTGGACAAAGCTTGTACTAATGTACCGCTTACTCATCCAACTCACTGCACCACCATTCAACATGAAAGTATATCTACTAGTGGACGTCTTGCTGTCAATGTCCCCTGCCCAATCAGAATCCACATAGCCTCAAATACTGAGAGTCCTCTATGATTCAACTAGGTTCCCATGGTAACACAAAGCAAAATTTGAAGTGCCCTTCAAATATCTAAAAACTCTCTTTACAACATCCCAATGTGTCCTTCCAGGATTAGCCATAAACCGACTAAGAACTCCCACTACTTGGGCAATGTCTGGCCTTGTACAGACCATTGCATACATAAGACTGCCAACCACACTAGCATAGGGTACACTAGTCATGTCCTCCATCTCAGTAGGAGATTTTGGACAGTCTTCAACAGATAGCTTCGTTCCATGCAAAACTGGAACAACTAGCTGCTTGCAATCATTCATGCAAAATATCTCTAGAACATTCTTGATATACTTACTTTGACTAAGCCAAAATTTTCTACTATTTATGTCCTTGGTTATCTCCATCCCCAAAATATATCTTGCTGCACCAAGATCTTTCATTTCGAACTTAGTAGACAACTGAGACTTAAGATCAGAAATCATTAACTTACTATTTCCTATGAACAACATATCATCAACATAGAGAGCAATAATAAGAACTTGATCACTTTCAGCTTTATAATAGACACAATGATTAGATTTTGATCTCACAAATCCCAAAGATAATACAAAAGTATCAAATTTATGGTACCACATTCTAGGTGACTGCTTTAACCCATACAGAGACTTTTTTAACTTGCAAACTAGTTTCTCTTTACCTTTTTCAACAAAGTGCTCAGGTTGGGACATATAGATGTCTTCTTCAACATCACCATGAAGAAATGTTGTCTTCACATCCATCTGTTCGACTCTAAGTCATACGCTGCAAGTGACAAAAGAAATCTAATGGACGCCGCCTTTAGCTACTGTGGAGAAAAAATCTCCCCATAATCAATTCCCTCTACCTGGGAATAACCCTTCGCAACCAATCTTGCCTTGTACTTTTCCACACTGCTATCTAGACCAATCTTCTTTTTAAATACCCATTTTGGTTTCATAACTTTTCTCGCTTCTTACCTAAAGATTATTACATATAATCTCTTTCATCAGATAACCTTTTCCTTCAGACGTGGATTCCAAAGCTTGTATCCTTTTATGCCAGCACTATAGCCAATAAAACAAGCATTTGGCAGCCTTGTTCTCCAATCCTAGATCTTTTTCTCATACTCTGCATATGCAGCATATGCCTCACCTAAAACACTTTAATATATTCCTTTTAAAGAGGGCTCTCATTGCATCACTCGGAAAGTTTTCTCAAACAAGCACTTGGCAACTAATGCTGAATCTGCTAACATGCAGAGTTAGTTAGGCCTCCCTAACCTGAATCCTCCTCCTGCTTTTCAGTGCGCATTCTACCAAAGAGGCTTCTGTTACTCCCTCCATCACTATCCTATTGAACCTTTCTCGGCAACTCCATTTTGTCATGGAGGCATATGTGTAGTCTTATGTATTTTAATCCCATGGTCTTTTGCCAATACTCTCTCAAATCATCAACAAAAATTCACCGCCATTATCAGTCCTTAAGCATTAATTTTTCTTCCAATCTGATTTTCTACAAGGTTTCTTAAATTCCTTAAATCTACTGAATACTTCTAATTTACTTTTCAAAAAATAAACAAATGCTCTTGAATAATCATCAATAAACGATACATAGTACCTTGACTTAGACAAAGAAGGAACATTCACTAGACCAAATACATTAGAATGAATATAATCTAGCAAACCAGAAGATTTATGAGGACTGGAATAAAATGAAACACGGTGTTGCTTTCCATATATACAGTGTTCATAGAATTCAAATTCAAGGTTACAATCTTCAATCCCCTCAACCAGGTTTTTGTTCTTCAAGGTTTTTAAACCTTTCTCTCCAATGTGGCCTAGCCTATGATGCTAGAGCATAGTCTTTTCTGCTGGAAGTTTAACTTCCATAGAGTTTACACAATTAGGAACATTTCCCTCTTTTCCTCCATGAGTAGCTTTCTGTGACTTTATAGAGACATTGTTGCATTGAACAGCGTGTGCATCCAGCTTGTACAAGGTACCAATACGAGCACCCCTTGCTAGCACCATTGAGCCTCTAGTCATCTTGCAACCATTTCTAGAGAACGTGACTTGCACTCCAATATCATTTAGCATACTTATTGAAAGTAAGTTTCGAGCCAGACCTGGTATATGCATTACATTATTGATTCCCTTCACTCTTCCATCAGGGAGTTGGATTCTGACTCTTCCATGACCAACAATTTCCAAAGTTGAATCACTTGCCAAGTACACCTTTCCACCATCATATTCATCATAATTCATGAACCAGTCTCTATGAGATGTCATGTGGAAAGATGCTCCAGAATCAATCAGCCAGATATCATCTGATCCCTGTGTAGCCAAGGCTGCAATGAAGGCGTCTCCATCACTGTGAGAAGAATCATTGTTGGAAGAATACTTCTTCTTCTTCTTCTCCTCCTCTTTACAATCATTTATATCCTCTTCACATGGTCAAAAGGATTCAACTATGTTGGCATGTCGGTGAGACACTAACCGTGTCTCCCTGATGCCCAAAGGCTTCATTGTTGATATCGGCGTAGGTTCCAACAGTCAACAAGATGATATAGCAAACGCCATGAGTCATACCGAATCCACTGACATCCATTTCATTCCTATCGGCAATATTTTCCTCATCAACAAGACTCATATCGCTATTCACAAGTCACACCGATCTCAACATTGCTATCGGCAAGACTTACTCATCGACAAGACTCATATCACTATTCACAAGTCACACCGATCTCAACATTGCTATCAACAAGACTTACCACTCACCAAGAGGTTACACCGTGACTTGTTATGTTACACCAAAGCATCCCACTATCAGAAAGAGAATCAGCCTTCGGCAAGACTTCTTATTGAGGCTTCCACGTTACCCCAAGACCCCAAATGTATACCATCGGTGAGACATATCACTGTCGCCAGGATTCCTTAGCGAAGCCTCCGTGTTACACTGAAGACTCCAAGTGTAACACCGTCGGTGAGACTTTCAATATTTGATGTGACATCATATTGAAACAAGCCTTCCGGTGAGAGTTTCCCTGATGACTTCAAACTAAATACTGTCGGTGAGACATCCATATCTATAAGACTTCTTACCGAGCCACCATATGTTACTCCGATGACTCCATGTGAAACATCCTATCGGTGAGACTTCTCTATCATTGGGACTTCACCCTGAACTAAGCCTTTCGGCCAAGGTTCTTCCCGATATATGATATGAATGGCCTGTCGGCCAAAGATCTCTACTCGGCATAAGGTCATACCGAACACAACATGTCACAGCGATCGGATCATTTGGTGAGACTGAAGCAAGGTCATAGCGACCTAAACTGTTCAACAAGATTCAAGCTACTAGTCGGCTAGACACAATAGATGTCACACCGACTTGGCCCTTTCAAAGGTTTCAGCCTGTGGGATTGAGGGACACATTTCCAACAGTTATATGGGTCATCTGATTCATATTCAATATGCTTGTTAGGATTTCTTTGAACACATTCATCCACTTTCACATTCACACTTTCAACTATCTTGTTTGATCTCTTGTTGTAACACCAATACACTTTACTTCTTGTAGAGTAACCTAAAAATATTCCTTTATCAGCTCTACTGTCGAACTTTCCAAGATTGTCCTCATCTCTCTGGATGCAGTATTTTCTTCCAAAAAATTTCAAGTACTTTATTGTGGGAGCTCTTCCATTCCATAGCTCATATGATGTCTTTCCATACCTCCTCCAAAACAATACTCTATTAAGAGTGTATACTGGTATGTGTATCACTTCTCTCTAGTAGACCTGTGGTAAACTTGCTTCCATGATCATTGTTCTAGCTACTTCTTGAACTGTCTAGTTAATTCTTTCCACTACACCATTTTGTTGTGGTGTTCTAGGGGCAGATAGTTGTCTTTCTATACCATGTTTCTCACATAAATTTTTGAATTCATCAGAAGTAAACTCTCCTCCTCTATTGGATCTTAAACACTTGATTCTCCTGCCAACTTGTAAGCTTCTTGTTCTGGTTGGACCACATAGGTTAGTGTGCACTAGGTCCAACAATCTAGTAGATGATTCTTCTTTTCCTTAAAATGCTTCTTTGGTCTATTTTTCTTCTTGACATCCTTTGCAGATAATGTTGTCTGGTTTGGTTAGTCTTGGAAAGTCTCTGACTACTCTTGTTGAACTTATTCTCACCAAATTGTCGAAGTTGATGTGACACATCCTCTGGTGCCATAGCCAACTATCATCAGACTGAGATAATAAGCATCTCTTTGTAGCCATCATCCTAAAACACTCAAAAGATAAGGATCTCACAACCATCATCTTGAAACACCACATTATAGCCATTTTCGCACATCTAACACTCAAAATATTATGATATAAACCCATCACATAGTAAACATTTTCAGTGTTATGTTTTCCATCAAAGTTAATAGAACCAATTCCAAAAATTTGTGTCATTTTATCATCTCCAAATCTAATAGAACCTCCATCATATTTCTCAAGCTTCACAAACTTACTTTTGTCACCGGTCATATGATTCGAACATCCACTATCAATCAACCATTCATCTTTGTTTCTTTTAACATATAATGCAACTTTAGTGTTATCATTAGATTTCGAACAAATATTAGAGATACCAAATCTAGGTTCATCCTTTTCCACCAAAAACAAACAATCCTCATGATCTAATTCATCATCTAAAATACCGACATCCTCATTAACATAGTAGGCCTTCTTATTGATCTTTTTAAACTTTTTTCTTGTTCCTTTTCCCATACACCTAGTTGCTAAATGACCAATATTTCCACATCTGAAACATTTAAGAGGTAACATACCATTGTACTTTTCATTACCTTTCTTTAGTTTACTTGTGAAGTTTGCTTCCAACTCATCTGAACTTTCACCATTCATATCTTCTTCTATTTTTGTGGCTTTGAAGGCTGCTTCATATTTCTCCTTTTCTTTTCCAAATTTCCTCATCTCAAACGCGGTCAAGGTGCCAAATAGTTGCTCTCTGGTGAATTTCTTCAGATCATAAACTTTCTCAATAGCTGAGATCTTGCCACTGTAGCTCTCTAGTAGGTTCATCAAAACCTTCTCCATAACATCTTCATCTGTCAAAGTGTCTCATTTATTTTTGACTTCATTTACTGCACTATCAACTCTCTGAAAGTAGCTTGTTATATCTTCACCTTCTTCCATTCTCAAGTTTTCATATCTGTGCTTAGCTGTCAACTTCTTTGATAATTTGACTCTATCATTTCCTTCATAGATTTCTTTCAACTTTTTCTAGACTTCATAAGTAGTGCTCAATGAAATAACTTTTATTAACTCAGTCTTAGACAAAGCACTAAAGAGTGCATACCTTTCTTTTTTATTTTCTTCATAGGCTAAGATCTCATCTACAGTACTAGGACCACTTGTCGAAACAACATATTTTGTCTCAACAGCTTTCCAAGTCTTGTAGCCTAGAGAAATCAGGTAACCTCTCATTTGCACTTTCTAGAAACTATAGTCAGATCCATCAAACACATGGATTTTCAATTTGTGCTCCACCAGATCTACCTCAAGCGGTTAAGCTTTTCTTCAAGGAACCAAAGCTCTGATACCAATTGTTGAACAACCTAGATAACTAAGAGGGGGGTGAATCAGTTATCATAAAACAATTTTCTTGACTTTAATTAATCTAGAGCAATCTTAAATCAATCAGATAATAATCAAACAGATATGAACATGAAAGCAATCAACACCATGCACAATGAACACCAAAATTTACGTGGAAACCTAAGAAGGGAAAAACCACGGAGAATGCTAATTCTCAATTATAAAACACCAGTTAAGGTGACACCAGTTAAGGTGATTTTTACAAAGGCTCACTATCAGTGGAATCACTACCTGGCTATTATAGCCAAAGATAAAAAGGATCACTACTAAAAGAAAGGCTCCTTTGCCAAAAGAGAGAAAGGATCCTTGAGAAAGAGAAGGCTCACTACCAGCAGAAAATAGCTCCTTTGCTAAATGATGAAAGGAATCATTGCTGAAATAACTATCACCAACAATGACATCAGATAGAATCTCACTATATGCTACCTCCAATCGTATACTTTTGCATACTTCACAATGTCTATATTTTTAGATTTTCATTCATCACACTTACTTTCATTGAATAGAATCAACTTTTACTTATGCACTGTAGACACCTAAAATGACCTAGGCATGCAAGCTTCATTTTTACCACTTTCGTCGTAACATAATTATGACATTTAATTATGTCCTTGGTCCACATTCGACTATTGATTAAATAATTCATAATTATTTAATTAATTCATGTTAGTTATTCTTCATGATTATTAAATAAATAAATTTTATTTATTTATTAAATACGTCATTAATTGTCTAAGTCTTTCTTTAATTTATTTAATTAATTAGTCTTATCTTCTAAATAAATAGTTATATTTAATTATTTAATTGCCATTTTAATATTCTTCTCATTTTTAAATAAATTAAATTATTTAAAATGTCATCTCAATCTTAGCGTGATTCGTTTTGATAAATGTCGAAAAGATTATTGTGTCTAAAATCCATAATTTGAATTAATTTAGTCAAATTGGTAATAATCTTCAAAAATCAAGCAATGGTGAGATTCTTGATTTCAAATCTTATCTCTTTGATTTTCAAATCTTACCATCGAGGCAATCTTATCTTCTTGATTTTTGAAAATCTTTATTTTCTAATTAATTTATCTCATTTATTCTCCACTGGTCGATCCCGATTATTTGAGATTTTATTAAGTAGTCGATTAATGAATTTTCCCTAACCCTAATTAGGGATTCTTAGAATTAATCTGGACCGCTCATTTTAGGTTCTCGTCATCAATTTATCTCGTTCGTCCATTCGAAATGGACTTTTCTATAAAATGCCATCTTCTCACTTTTGGATGACACACGCACATGCTGACATTTTGCATAGTGATTATAGGCATTTACTTTCACACTTTATTGTCATAGGAAATTTTAGTATTGGATATAGTCATTTGATCAATTTTGGAATTTTTTTTAGACATAGGCATTGGCAATAGACATAGGCATTTAGACATAGAAAATCCTTCAAAGCTTGTTGTAGGACTTAGACAATTTTCATATTTTGCTCGCACAACAAATCTGAGGGCCACATTATCCAGCAAGTAAGAAGGTGCTACAAAAATGAATCATGGAGACTTCGGTGATCAGGTATAATCATTCTTTTATGCATTTCCATTGTGTTTTGTAGCTACTTTGGGTTTTTATCATTTTGCTTTGATTGAACTAATCGAAAATCTAATACACCAGAAATTACCCTCGATTCACAATACCATTTCCATCTTTGAGTTCACAATCTCTAAGTCGACCAAACATAATGTCTTCTACATAATCTTTCCTAAATTCGATAAAACACAATTTGAGTTAGGTCACCACAAAACATTCTCGCGGTGGAAAGGAATGAAACATGGACCATACATAACCTCCTCACTAAAATAAACACACTACATATTAACCATGATATCCGGAACCAAAGAATAGAATATACATGTTGTAGTGCAAACAATGTTCCGGGTCACATTAGCCAATTTCCATATCGGTTCGGACCCATAAGAGTGTATCTCATTATGTTCCAAAATGAATGGCATCAAGACAAGCACGACCAAAGATATATCATCACAACACAACATTCGGAGCCAAGTTATGTTGGCATCAATGACAACCATCAATGACAACAATCAACAACACATTCCAATAGAATATTGCATGTAATGACACTTGTAAGGGGTGTAATGGAATGTTGTACATGTGTCCAAATGCATGTTTATGGAATGGGATATTGTTCCATGTGGATTTGGACACCCCTCTCCTTCTAGATGCTTCTTCAATATTGCATCTCTCTATATATTGAGTGCCTTGCATTGTAGAATGCATAGTTTGTTTGCTGGTAATGAAGTGCTACCGATATCACTCCAGAACAGGCATTTTTTTTTAAGAACTTGCTAAAGAAAGCTTTATACTTGGATCTATATTGTAACTCTTATTTGAAGTAATACAATAGTATTATGCTTTTGGAGGGTAGGGTTTTTTACTTGAAAGGATTCTCCCCACGTATATCTGTGTTTGTTGTATTTGTGTATTTGTTGTTCTATTCCATTATTCTCTATGTGTTTCTCTTATTGTAATTGTATAAGGTGTTAAAAATTAAATTTTTGTAACTCTCCCCTACTTAGATTAGTGTAGGAAGTTGTTTCCACTCACCTAGCTTCCTTTTAGTTCCTAATCCCCATGGAACCCCAATGAAACAAATAAGTGAGGTGAATGCAAAGAAAATTCAAAGATCTATCTATTTCAAGGAGTGGGAGAATGAATTAATGCACAATTTTCTCCACTTACATTCCTCTACAGAGCCATGATTGCTACAAAAGCCCTCCCAATTATTCATTCTCAAGCCATGGAGCTACAAGGATAATTTTAAATATATTTCCATAGATTCCAAAAGGAAAAGAGTAGCACAAACGTCTCCTTTATGATTTTTAGTCCTCCTGTTGTCAGATGGCCATGTTTGGGCTGTATTTTCAATATTTTTTGTAGGGTATTTTCTACACTTCACCCTTATTTTCACCAATCCATGTACATGTAGGTATTTTGGGAGTGTTCCTCACATTTTTAGATTAGGTTTTTCCTTTGCAGACATGTCAAAATGGTAGAAAACAACTAGATTTCTCTCCTTACCACATCCTCCTCTCTCCCTCTCTCATGTACACCTTTTTAGGAAATAACAAAAAAATAGCATTCATTGTAAGGGGTGTGGAGCCTCTCTAATTTCTAATTAAATTGGTGTTACTAAGTATACACACAACTCAGAGGACCTGAGAATACCTAACTGAACAATTCATCTTTCACAAGAGGGTTGCATTAAATTATCAACTAGGGAGTCATAAAACTTTAGATAGTGCTTGCAAAATATATGCATTCACAAATTCTAGAAATCCTATGTCAATTGAGTATAGGCGAATAAACATATGAAAAAATAATAAAATTTGGAAATCAAAATAAATTGCTAATTCAAAAAATAGGGGAAAATAATGTAAACTACCTTATGTTATGGGTACCTAATGCTAAATACTGTAACTATTAATTGTCAAATTGCATTGTCCTAACCTAGCTAATTTCTCTGGAGTATGAAACAAAACATTAAGATACAAAATCCAACTCATGAATTACAACACGTGCATTTAAAATCATATAACTAAAAACTACCAATTGAATTCATAATGTATTATCTACTTTAACAACTAAAACTAAAGTGGTTCAACAATACCTCAAGTGGCCCTTACTTGAGTTGTTGCTTCCACAAGATTTTACCAAATAATCACTTACTCAACAAATCATGATATCAAATCAATTATCTTTATTACATCCCATTAGAGTAAAGGTTTTAACTTAATTATGTTAATTAAGTTACTTTTATTCCTCTCTTAAGATTTCACTTTAGTTTGCATATTGTGACATTTAATAATTATATTAATTATTAAATGTCTACCTAGTAGGGTTTCTTTAGGGTTGCACAATCTCCTTTTATAAGGATTGATCATTGTATTTTATCTTGCCTCTTTGATTAATGCAATCTTTGGCTTTAGAGCACACCTTTTTCCTTTGTCTCCCGAATGTCTTATTTCTATGTGAGTTATTTGCATGTAGGTGATCTTGATGTCTGTGAGGTTTCCTTTCACAACTTCTACATGGTATCAGAGCTCCAGATCTGTGGCTTCTTGTTCGTCTCTTGAAGATTTTAGCTTACAGAGTTTTCTTCTGTGCAAGGGTTTTAGAAATGCATTTTTTCTTATGGATTTGGGGGTCACCTAATTTTTTAGGAATTTTTGGACAAAACAGACCTCACCATTGAGTCCGTAGCATCCAAAAACCCCTATTTTCATATAAATTTGTCAATTTAGCCCACAGTTATTAGAAAAGGAAAAAAATTGCCCCAAGGTTGTACGACCTCATGGCATGATTTCCGAGGCAAAAATTTTTTAAAATAAATTAAAAAATAAAAATAAAAATGCAGTTTTTTTGATTTTTTTCAGCGTCGCCACCGCTTAGCCAAGTGGCCACTAGCAAAGGCGGTAGCCACCAGCTCTTGCCATCGGGTCGCCACCTTCGTCGTCCGGCCGCCTAGCCGCTGCTGCCGCCCAACCTCCACCAGCCCGCCACCAATGCGCCACCTCCGCGCCACCAGGCACCGCCTGTGCACTACCACCTTTAGCCCCCGAGGACCAGGGGCCGGAAATTTTAGCCCCTAGGGCTTGAAGGAGGCCTTATTGGGCTTTTTCAGGTGTTTTCACTAAATTGGGCATAAAATGGGCATCCGGTATCTATTTTTTGAAAACAAGATACAGTTGGAAATCTGATTCCGATACCAATCTGATGGTGTAGGTCTGATTTCCTTTTTTTTCTTCAGTTTTTATGATTTTTTCCTCAGTCAAAGTCAAAACATGTTGTTTGCACTCCCAAGGGCGTAACTTTTGCGTCTGGACTTCATTTTGCACAAACAAATAGGCATTGGAAAGGTGGTTATGTTATCTTTCCAGATCTGTAATTTATTTTTCCATAATTTGCTCCAGGTACATTTTATTCATTATTTTGTGTTTTCACAATTCTTTCAATTACTTGGATGTTTTGGCACCTAGAAAATATCTGTTTGAGTGAGATGGCATATTTTGATCTAACTTATCAGTACTTAGGGTTTTAGTCTCTATTTTTTTAATTTGAAGAGTTATCATGGGTTTTTCTACTCACCCTTCAGTTGTAATTCTAGAACGGGGTAATTATGAGTCATGGGAAAAGGGCACACTTACACATTGTAGGTGGCTTAATATTTTTCCTTATTTGTATGATCTCATACCTAAACCAGCCACTTCAGAGGGAAAACTAGCTTGGGATATCATTAGAGATCACATAGTAGGACTTATATTGTCTAGTGTTGATGATGACACTGTGTAGGCTATATCGGACATTGATTGTCCCCACCCACTTTGGACACGTCTTTGAGAGATCTATGGAGACCCCAATCTCTCTCCATTCCCAAAGGATCCTACTTCATATTGTCTCTTACCCATTACTTGGAGAGATAATACACCCTTTCATCATGATACTTTAGAGGAGCTTGAGTATTTAGACACCCTTGCATGTCCCGATGGATCAGAGGCTTGTCTCACAGTTCCTACTCTTCAGAATGAGACTATACATGTATCATCCATTGTTCCTGATGACATCAGTATCACCACATTAGCCCCTATGGATTCATTTCAACATCATGACCATCTTGGTCATTCATTATCTGCTACATCATGGGATTCTTATCTTGCAGACACATTCTTGTTTGTCGAGTCTCACACTATAGATCTTGAGGATTATTTTGAGGAAATTTATCTCCTTTACCTTGACAGTCAAGTTATCACTGTACGCCCACCATTATCCATGCATTTAGAGGTTGCATTTCAAGATTCTCCACATCAGTTTGGATTTGGCATCATTTGTTTCAGTTTAGACAGAGAGATTCTTCAACATCTTATCATGGCACACATCTTGAGACATATTGGTTCATCACTCTTCACATGGTTTCTTTGACATTGTCCTTTGGATCCATTTCTTCCCAAGGGGAGGAATATTATCTGTCGCTTAAGGATCTCCTTTTGGATTCTACATCAGGCATCTACCATTGTGACATGAGTTTCTTCATTGTGGGGGGGCCTTCTTGTCTCTTTATATCTCTCCTATGGAGACCCTTGTATATGTACTTATATGATAGAATTTGTTTATGGGGGGTATCATGTAATCCACCTCCTATCCTTCTTTCATTAGTGCATTTCATTCTTTTCTTTTCTCTCTTTTGGGGGGGAGTTTTGTTCCCATGAGGTTTTCTCCCTTTCTCCACTTTACAGAGATTTGGTTGTATTCGGGTACCTGATCAGGCCTAGTTTCCAGGAACCTTGTTTGATTTCATGCATTGTAGTTACCTTTGCATTCTTGCACATGTTTGTAGCTGCACTCTTTCTCATCTTAAGGGGGGGTGTTAGAGTAAAGGTTTTAACTTAATTATGTTAATTAAGTTACCTTTATTCCTCTCTTAAGATTTCACTTTAGTTTGCATATTGTGACATTTAATAATTATATTAATTATTAAATCTCTACCTATTAGGGTTTCTTTAGGGTTGCACAATCTCCTTTTATAAGGATTGATCATTATATTTTATCTTACTCTCTAATTAATGCAATCTTTAGCTTTTAGAGCACCTTTTCCTTTTGTCTCGAATGTCTTCTTTCTGTGACAGGTTATTTGCATGCAGGTGATCTTCGGGGTCTGTGAGGTTGGCTTTCACAATTTCTACACATCCTAACACTAAACTATTACACAAAACCTAACAAGAATTTGTTAAAGGTCTTTGTTCAAATAAAACACATCCTATTCATAACACTACTACAACTACTTAGTAATAATATTAACTAGATAACTAGATCCCTTCATCAGCAAAAGATCCTACTATATAGGGTTTGCAAGGAGTTTTATTATTCATGGATTGAAAAAAATAAATTCAACTCTTCCTCAAAGATAGGAAGAGGACTACATTTTGAAATAGAAAATAATAACTATCTGAAAAGAGTAGAAAAACCAAATATAGAATCTATGTATAATAGCTTAATCGCTCGTAACATAAATGTGTTCACATAAATTTTTTGTTATAATTCAATCCTACTACAATTAGACTCCTCCTTGTTGTCTTATTGATAGGTAAGATCAATATTAGGTGACTCATAGACTGATCAGTAAATGATCACCTCTGTTTTCTTCTAAAAGTGTCATGCCCCAATCAATTTACTTCTTCTCCACAACAATCTGTAGTCCTTATGCTACAGGCTAAGAAACCCGTTGATGTAGGTTGACAATTCTTCTTGTTGCAAATGTTAGTCTTATTCCTAAGGCATCCTTATTATTAACTGTAGCATCGTAAATTGTCACCCTTGACAATTTCACACTATGTTTTGCTCCCTTTTAGCTAATTTAACCTAATTGAATATTTAATTTCCTAATTTTTTAATTTTGTGGCCCATTTTATCATTTTTTGATAATTTGCAAGCACAAAACAAATGTTTTTATATAATGCTTTTTCCCTAACTCCTTAATTTCCAAAAAATAGGTTTGGGACACCAACACCTAGGGTGCCTATGTCCCCCTATTTTATCTCCAAATTCAAATATCTAAAGTCAGCTATTAGGATTTAATTTTTGGGAAATTAGAATAATTATGTATAAATACCTAGTTATTGCATTATTGAAATCTAACAAGAGATATCTAGCAAGAAGTGAAAGAATTGAGCATCAAGAGCAAGAATTATTATCAAGAGCATTATCAAGCAAGTCGAGAATAGCCATTAAAGGATTCATTGCAGCAATTCAAGATCCAAACATCATGTCAAAGTGTATGTGATTTTGTTCATGTTTATGTTTTCATATTATTTGTGAGATCTAATCCTTGTATGTCTTCAAGAAATTCAAGCAAGCAAGATTCAAGCCTTGAGGAGATGTGTATGACTAGCCTTAAAGGAAGCCATTGAAGGGTGGTGAGTTGCAACACTTTATGGATTCATAATTCCTTTTCATCATTTATCCATTTATCATTGACATTGCCATTGTGGAAGTGGAAAAACTAACACGAGGTTTTACTAAGGCAATCCCCTAAATGACACAACCTTTCTTCTCTCTTTGAGTGTGTAGGTTTCAAGTTTGAAGAAGAGTGGAAGAAGTTTGAGGGTCAATTATCCATTGTTGCAATCAAGACCCTACTCCTTGATAGCTCATAGAAACTTAATTGTAAAATTATGGATGACAATGATCCAACAGTGCGACAAGAGGAGAACATAAGCTCCAATTTGGCACCATAGGACTATGAAATTAGATCTAAATTATCCCTCCAAGACAGTGGTGCTTGGGGTGCCTATGTCCAACATTTTCAGCTCCAAATTTTTATCATAGGTGCACGGTGTTCGGCTCAGACCATTTTTATAGTTTGTTTATGTTTGTGACTTCTTAGATTTGCTATATTTGCATCAGAATAGTAATTTTCATCATTAAGTCAATTGAACTATTGCATTTCATCTTTAGGTTCATTCTAGATTTGGTCAAGGGTAGATTGACTCACCTATTATGTTGTAAGTTAGTCCTAGATCTTGTTCAAATCCATCAAATCCCCACCACTTTCAAATCTAAAATGAAATATTTAAAAAAGGTACCTAAACCCTAAAGTGAAATCTCTAGGGAGAGGGTCTCACCTTTTTCTACATTTCATTTTGGTGAACCTGACATTTTAACATTATATACCTTCTAAAATTTGAATCCATTCACCCTAGATCTAGATTTTACATTGCACTAATTTGCATTATTCACTTAGGTATTCATTTTTGCATTGTCCTTTCATATAACATTCTCCTAGGTAGGCCATGGATTCATGAGATGAAAGGAGTGCCTTCAATGCTTCATCCTTTAATGAAATACACATACAACAAAAAAATTTACATGATAAAAATTGATCCTAAATCTTAAAATTATTTACAAATTGAAATAGGAATAGAGAGTCCTTTTAGAACATTGATACCAACTTCAAAAGTGGAACCTTTACAAATTAAATAAAAAGATAAGTTCCTTTCATTTGTAACAAATCTATTAGATTATGGTTGGGTATCATTAGATTTCACGACTACATTTATGGGGGAATACAAGATTATACCATCAAAATCAGGAAAAGAGAAAGAAGTTGCAATGGTATCAATACAATCTATCACTAAATCATCAAAAACATATGATTCCACAACTTCTAGCAAGGAGGAAAACAAAAAATACGCATCCACTTATGGTAAAACTGATTATGAAAACCACCTTCCTTGAAAGAAATGGAAGCTATTTATGGAAGAGGTTATCAACTTTTGAAACAATTTGGCTATAATGGAAAGGATGTGGTGTACAAGAATAAGGTATATGTGTCCCTCTAGAGCTCAACACACAAGAAACAAAAAAAGATCTTGGCTATTGTCCTTCAAAAATAATGAAAACATTATAAAGACCTTCACTTAATCATGCAAGATTATCCCAAGATAAATAACATTAGTTGTTGCTCCTTTCCATGTGATAGTTGTAGTATCACACAATACTCACTACCATGCATGGGGGTATAAATTAAGTTTTATGTAATCATATTTCATTTTGCAAGGAGCAGTGATTCATCATCCATATTCGCTCACCTTTCTTCCTACACTTGGGGGGAAAGGGGTTAGGAAACCTTTTGTTAGGTGCACTCCTTCTACCAAGGGACCCCTTTTTATCTCCTTAAAATGTTAGTGTAGCAAGTACACTAACTTTTTAAGGGCAGGCATATGGTCCCCTACTTACTATTTAAATATAAATAGTCCCTTTTTAGTGATGATAGCACACATCTCCTAGAAAGTGTGACCTTTTCAATGGTAGTGTGGATTTCTCAATCCATGTGTCTCCTTTGTGGTGATATTGGGCTTGATATCCTCTAAGTTTATGAATTTTCTTGCCATATGATGTTCCCTTTGGTGGTAATACTATGGCTAATATTCCCTAAAGTGTGATCTTTTTATTCCATGACTTGTCCTCTCTTAGTGGTGATGTCATGTGTGATATTCCCTAAGGTGTAGCCCTCCATGTATTGAGAAATATCCCTTTGTCATTTTTAAAACACCTCTTATGATGTTATTGTTTATAACACCCCTTGAGGTTATGACCTTGTCTTATGCACCTTCGTAGGCAAGTTTATGCACCTTCATAGGTGAGTTTGTCATTTATGCGTCTTTGTGGGTGAATTTGTCATTTATGCACCTTCTGTATTGTTGAAAAATGTACTCCTTTACATTTTCACACTATGTTTTCATCCCCTTAACTAATTGGACTTAATCAAGCTTCTAATTTCCTAAATTATGCATTCCTTAGCCTTATTATTCCCATTTTTTGGAAGGTAAACTAATATTAAACAAATGCTAACATTAATTTAAACACCTTGGAAATTGAGCGTCCTAGACTTAGGTCCTAGGACCCATTCGCCCAAGGGTGAATGGGTCCTCCTTAAGTGCCAAGACCCAATTTTTAATATTTTTGGAAGAATTTTAATGATTCAAATTCAAGTTTCAATTGTCGGTTTTTCGAATCTAATTTTCAGGAAATTAGATAAATACCTATAAATGCAAGGTCTTTTTATCAATTCAAATCTAAGGAGAATATCTAGCATTAAGTAAACTTTCACAAGAGAAAATATTATTGTCAAGAGCATCAAAGAGAAGATTTATCAGTCATCTACAACATCAAGATAATATCATCATGTCAAAATTATCTGTGTTCATATTATTTTTTGGAGCTAACATTGTGATGTAGGTTTCAAGTATTCAAGCATCA